>MU771035.1:47998-61684 GCA_026770625.1 Nicotiana glauca | reverse complement strand
AATCATTTTTCAAGTGGAAAAGAAAACCCAACAGGTTTTGGAAAAGGGTCTTAACCCTTAAAACTTGTGTTATAAATACATAAGGTTTTCCACCTAGAGGAATGGGTAAATGGTGGCTGAAATTTTCAGCCAAGTTTTCTTAGAAATTTCGCCCACACGAAATTGCTATTTCCGATATTATTTGAGTAACACAGTAGAAGACCGTGGAACGTTCGAGGATCACGATTGTGCGGTTGATGGAGATTCCATTGAGAAGTTATGGAACTGAAGGCTCACATGGTAGAAGAGATATGTTCACGCTTCAAGAGGTAACCCGTGAAATCCCGTTTATGCTAGTTGTCTAGATTACATGTGATTTTGATACTGGGATTGCTTCCGCTGCTTATTATAATCCATCAGTACGCTGGCTTTTTGGGTCTCAAGGTAGCATAGCCCGAAGAATCCGTGCAACCCTATGCCATGGGCTTGGATCATGACAAAATCTTTCATTAAGTTCAGAAGCTATGCAGTCGGTTCTTGAGCTTGAAAGTAATTTTGGCATGCTATGCTAGCAACCTAGCTCGAAATCATTTTACAAACTACAAATTTTAATAATTCGCAGACAAGTTTGTGTGAATAACCTAAACCTAAAGTAGTCACACCTATGCAATAAAATGATCATGAGTGATGAGTTGGTTCGTCCTGACATTATGATCATTTTTGAAAAGAAATAGATTATAGACATCCCCATATAGTTCACTATCATTAGTTGGCGGACCATATAGTCTGATCAAACTAAATTAGCTAGGCATCTGAATCTTTGAACTTCATTTAATTTATCGAAAGATAGTTGACATTCCTAGCATGCTCAGAAGTATTTTACACTATCTTTTTGATAAATTAGCGTCAATTTTATTATTTTTTATGGCACGCTAGAGGTGTATGTTAATTACGAAGCAAAAACTTAATAGGACTGAAATGAAATGGCTAAAAAAAGAAAATTTTACCTTCTTACACAGTGTAGTATGTAAAATAAGTTTTTGATCAAGAGATTGACTACTTCAGATTCGAATTTCTGAAATTACATCTGAATAATAGAAATATTTCAGATTTGATTTCTAAAGTTGCATTGAATAAATTAAACTACTTCAGATCCGAGTGAGTACATATTGCAAAATTTTTGGAAATACGGATACAACTTTAATAGTGGCCCAAAAACTGGGTATGTATGAAAATGGGGGCAATTGCATCTATACCCGCTTTTTGTGCTACATTTTAACCTGTGCCCGCTTTGCAAAAAATATTGCAAGTGTACCCGTTTTTTCGCATAACTTCAGCACACGGGGCTGAAGTAGCAAAGGCAATCACACAAAACTTCAGCATTTTAGTAGCCGGGCCTGAAGTTCAGCTTTAGAGCTGAAGTTTTTGTTTTGTAACTCGCGGAAGTTTTATTTTATAAGTTTTTGTTTAGTAACCGGGAAACTTCAGCTCCAGTTATAAAATAAAAACTTCAACTCTAGAGCTGAAGTTTTTGTTTAGTAACCCGGAAACTTCAGCTCTAGAGCTGAAGTTTTTGTTTAGTAACCCGAATACTTCAGCTCTAGTTATAAAATAAAAACATCATCTCTATAGCTGAAGTTTTTGTTTAGTAACCCGAATACTTCAGCTCTAGTTATAAAATAAAAACGTCAGCTCTAGAGCTGAAGTTTTTGTTTAGTAACCCGGAAACTTCAGCTCTAGAGCTGAAGATTCTCAGTTATAAAGGGAAGCTGAAGTTTTCTAAAAAGTGGGTACGGATACAAACAAAAAAACAAAGCGACTACATGTTAAAGAGCAATTTTTACGTGAAAATGCCCCAAGATTAGTGTGCTGGCCCAAGTCAGTTTGGCCACAGCCTACAATTGGCTGTCTTCAGTGAAATAATTTACAAACGCTGGGCTGAGCAGTTGTTGAGGTGGCCGAGTTGGTCTAGGGCTCCAGTTTTGGGTGCCGGACCGAAAGGGCCTGGGTTCAAATCCACTCTCAACATTCTTTCTTTTTTGTGTTTTTGATTGGAAAAAAAAAAGAAAAAGATTTCCTTTCCCATCTTTAACTTTTGGAATAAGTATTTTTTACCAATCAGTATACTAATTTGCATATTTTCTATCTGAATAATTTACCAATCAATCTTATACATTTTCTCTTGCCACTGTCCACTCCAATTTTCTTACTTATCAAAGAGGATTAACTGCTTTTTTGACTTGAAAGAGCTTGAAAAGTTAGACATGACCCCATAGATCTGTTATTATCCAAGATTTTATTTTTGCTCTATTATAGGCCGTGTGCAATAAGCTAGTTGACTTAGTCAACTCAAATTTAATTTTGTAGTATTAGAACTAGCAATTGGCTACGAAATTTCCCATTTCATAAGATATCAACATTATCTTGCTTTTATATTTTTGAAAAATACTAGTTGGATCATACAACTCAAACTAAGCTGTGTATTTGTACACATTTTTTCCTGTATGGATCAAGTCATCAGTAGACTCTATTTTTTGTACATGAAAATTAGTATAGTATCAACCGTCCAAACGGCTAGAGTGAATATACAGCTAAGCTAATCTTTTTAAATTTTAATATTATTTTTCGGGTACATATTTTTAATATATTCTTTGTCGAATCCCGCGCATAGCGGGAGTTTAGTACACCGAACTATTTTTTTTTTCCGGGTTCATATCAACATTATTTTACTGACCTTAATTAACTTGAATTGAGACGTAGTTGATTCATTTTCTGTATCTCAAGCTCTAACCAATGACGGCTGAAGGTCCAAGCAGCTGAAGCAACTGCTTTAGGCCCCGATTTATTGATGCCCCGTTAACTATTTATTATTATAGTAGTTATTGCCATCACCATTTTTGGTCATTGTTTTTTAGTTCCTGATTTCCTTCTATACTAGGAAACAAAGGAAAAATGTAGAAAAGAAAGCTAACATTATTTGTAGATTTAGCAAGGATGACTAATAGCTTGTTTGGCCAAGTTTACTTTTAGCCAAATGTGCTTTTTTATTTGGCCAAAAGCACTTTTGGCCAAAAATTAAGGTCTTTGGCCAAGCTGCCAGAAGGAAAAAAAAGTGCTTTTGAGGAACAGCCGAAACAATTTTGGAGAAATAGAAAAAAATAGCTTCTGTCCAAAAATACTTTTTTGAGAAGCACTTTTGAGAAAAATACACTTAGAAGTAGTTTTGTAAAGCTTAGCCAAACACTAGTTGTTGCTCAGAAGCGCTTTTCAAACTAATTAACCAAACACAAACTGCTTCTCACCAAAAGTACTTTTGAGAAAAACATTTTTGAAAAAAGTACTTCTCAAATTAAGCTGATTTTTGTAGTTTGACCAAACGGGCTATAACCCATCTCTAGGAAAGCAAAAAATAAAAAATAAAAAAATAGAGGGGATGAAAAAAGAAAAGATTCCGCTATCTAAAAGCTTAGATTTTGTATGTTATAAAGCTAGAAAAATAGACTTTAAATAAAAATAAATAAAAGAATTTTTTTTTAAACATTGGGGCTCTTATTAAATTTGGTTTTAGGCCATCAATTTTATTAAGCCGCCCCGGCTATAATACTTCTAGGTGTTCAAGATTTTAAGTTATGGCTCAGGTTTTAGCTAAATTGCCAAGAAACTTCTATAAAACTAAATGCCAGCAAAGGAATAAGAAATGTTGGCAAAATAAAAGATTACTATTATTGGTGGGGAAACATGTTCTATAGTAAGTGAAAGCAACAAGACTACACAGAATTTTAGAAAGTTTGAATTTAATTGTGAAATTTGACCACGTAAATCAAGTCCAAGAATTCATTGACAAAAATCATTCTTGTTAAGTTTCTATGGAAAGTGATAGATAGTGCCGGCCACTACAAAAAGAATAATTAATTCATCCTTTTCTGCTTGTTTTTTTGCTCTTTATGTCGCGTTTCCAGCTAAGTTTTCCAAAGCCACTTCCACATATTATTGGATTCTAATATAACCCTAAGATGGTTTTGATGGAAAATTTGAGGCATATAACCTGTTAAGATTAGTATTAATCGGCAGGATTAATGACTTGTTCTAGTGTTTAAACAGAAAAATTAAATGATTTATGTAGTGGCTATTCACATAAAAGACCATGTCTAAATTTCAATACTACAACAACAACAAATGCAGTATATTCCCACAAATGGGGTTTGTGGATGTACATATGCGGATTCAGGATTTAAATTTTATGGGTTCAACTTTTAATATTTTTAGTATTGAACTTATTATATAAATTTTTTAAAATGGGTTCATATCTACTCTTTGTTGTAACTATAGTAACTCTTATACTCTTATACATTAATTTATGTTCTTCGTCGAAAGTACTGAGTTCATACGAACACAGTGGCGAAGCCCAGAAAATTCAATAATTTGAACACCCTTTGCCAGTGGGCTATGTAAGAGTGTTCAAAGTCTATTTTTAATCAATAACAAGTAATACTTTACCTTATACGGTAGTATACTTTTTCGGCGAAGGGTGGTCAATTGACCACCCTTGGGCCAACATAACTTTGCCCCTATATGAGCCCGATGATATTACGGTGGATCCGCCCCTGGGAGGTAGTATGTACGCAGTCTTTATCCCTACAGTTATAACAAAGAACCACGGAAAACGAAATAGTAACAACAGCTAGAAAATACATGTCTAAATTTCAATATAATACTAAATGTCCTATGAGAAAACACATTGGAGAGGGTATTGTAAGTTGAGATTGAAATGGTCAATCATGCTTGTAAAGTGCTAACTTTTGCCCTCTAGACTAGGCTAAATAACTCAATTTAGTTTACACTTTCACTTGCTGCAGCAACCAATAAACCATCAAAAAGACCAAAAGATACTAAATCAAGAATGCAATCACCTTGTCTTAGATTGACAAGAGAACGTTGTTTCAATTGTTGTTGCCAGAATTCCAATGGAAACCAAAATCACAACTCAAAAATCAGCACAATCATCACTTGCCATCGCGAATTTATCGATATAATGGATTCTTCTATCCAACCAAATTCTCAATTCACTAACCATGAGTGTTTGCCTTCATGTTTAGAATTGTTTACAAGCTTAAAAACAGCATATCCACACTACAACCAAACTAATCTAGCTGATGAAATCCGAGCACAAGAATACTATCATCTTTCTATATCAAAACATGTTTGTCTTGATTATATTGGCAATGGCCTTTTTTCTTACTACCAACAAATGGGATATCATTCAACAGATGATTCAATCGCGTCTTCGTCATCAGCTCCTCCTCCTCCAACTCAACAATCTGATTCTGTCAATGAGCCTTTCTTTAACATATCATATAAGTCAGTGAGTTTAAGTACTCAGTTGCTATATGGAGGCCAAGAATCAGAGTTAGAATCTAAAATGAAGGAAAGGATCATGAAATACATGAATATTTCAAAGTATGATTATTCTATGGTTTTCACAGCCAACCAATCTTCTGCTTTTAAACTATTGGCTGACTCTTATCCCTTTGAGTCTAATCACAACCTTGTTACTACTTATGATTATGAAAATGAAGCCGTTGAAGGAATGATAGATAGCGCGAAAAGGAAAGGTGCTCGAGTAGTATCAGCTGAATTCTCATGGCCTAATTTGAGAGTAAATTCAAGAAAACTGAGAAAGATGTTAGTTGTCAAGAAAAATGCTAAAAATAAAAGGGGTTTGTTTGTTTTTCCTCTTCAGTCTAAAGTAACAGGAACAAGATATTCTTATCAATGGATGAATATTGCACAAGAAAATGGTTGGCAT
This sequence comes from Nicotiana glauca, assembly GCA_026770625.1. Classification (NCBI taxonomy): domain Eukaryota; kingdom Viridiplantae; phylum Streptophyta; class Magnoliopsida; order Solanales; family Solanaceae; genus Nicotiana; species Nicotiana glauca. The sequence continues at coordinate 55,899 of MU771035.1, read as the reverse complement.
GTTTTGTTTGATGCATCTGCATTAGGTCCTAAGGAAATGGAAACTTTAGGCCTCTCAATATTTCAGCCTGATTTTCTCATTTGCTCTTTCTACAAAGTATTTGGTGAAAATCCATCTGGTTTTTGTTGTCTGTTTGTGAAAAATTCAAGCATATCAGTGCTCAACAAATCATCCTCAAGCTTTGGAATTATTAGTCTTGTTCCAGCAACAAAACCATTTGATAAAAATGCTTCTTTTTCTTCATCAGAATCTGTTCAAGAAGTGAGCCAAGAAAACTCTACTGAATTTCAAGAACTCAAACAAGTGTCTGAAGAACCAAAGCCAATACTCACATTGTTCGAAATATTAAACTGGGGCAAGAATTCCAACAATAACAAATACAAAAAGGTAGAATCGAAGACGAGTATGAGTTATGCTGAGCTAGAATGTCGAGGCTTGGATCATGCTGATAAACTAGGCCTTGTATTAATCAGTAGCAGAGCAAGATACCTTGTAAACTGGGTTATACACGCGTTAACGCGCCTTAAACATCCTAATGCTGGAGATATTCATCCTCCTTTAGTGAAAATCTATGGACCAAAGATAAGTTTCAACAAAGGACCAGCTGTGGTATTCAATGTGTTTGATTGGAAAGGTCAAAAGATTGATCCAACATTAGTACAGAAGCTAGCGGATCGAAACAATATATCTATTTCTTGTGCATTTTTGCAGCATATATGGTTTTCAAAAATGTATGATGATGAAAAAAAGACAATCTTGGAAACAAGAAGTGGTGAAGTGAGAGATAATAAGAAGGGGAAATTGAATTGTGGTGTATCAGTTATAACAGTTTCAATTGGGATGATGACAAATTTTGAAGATTTGTATAGGTTGTGGAGTTTTATAGCTAGATTCTTGGATGCTGATTTTGTTGAGAAAGAAAGATGGAGATACAAGGCACTTAATCAAACAACTATTGAAGTGTAGTGGAAATCTTTTTTTGCAAAAATAGCTCCATTAATTGCCGAGGGTTTATCAGAAACGGCTCACTACTTTCATAAGGTAGGGGTTGCGTACATACTTACCTCTCCTGACCCCACCTGTAGGATTATGCTGGGTTTGTTGTTATTGTTGTTGCAGTAAGAACGACTCCATTAATTCTTCCATTTTTTTTTCATTACATTTTGATTTGTGAAGATGGACTCAATAGTGTTAGAATTAGAAGCATTGTGAATCACTAGTGTTGCAAGAACACTACAAATGGTTTAAATTTGTCTGTGAAATGTTCCCATAACATGCCAAAAAGACAATTACGCGTTAAATGTATCCCTATGACTTGCCAAAAGGATAATAACTTATATTTGTTGCCAAATCTATATGATCTCTTTCAAGCAACAGAGTTTCATCAATATCATCTATTTATAGTGTATCTTATCAAGTGGAAGATTGCAGCTTGTTGATCCTTGTGTAGCAGAATATGTTAAACTACCAGCTGGGCCGTAATATGAGCTAAACTCGTTGGTTTGTGCCCATAACCACATTTGTAAGAATTAACCCAAATCGCTGCTTACCAACCATCTAAACTAAAAATAGTCAACGGATGTATATATATGTATAATTCATATATAATGTGTGTATAACTGTGTATAACCAGTATATAATCATGTGTACCAACTAGGAAAAGTAAACAGTAAATTTGACCGGTTATGTGTATAAAGATCCCTAACATTTGGTTGAACAATTGGAGTTTCCGGTCTAGTATATATCACTATGTTACTGTTTTAGACTGCACACTTCATTTTAGGGTCAATTAGTTATGTGGCTTTGTACAAAGACTTATAGAAGTTCATGTCTCGTTGGATACTTGGATTAAAAAATTTAGTTAGTGACTCTATGAGTCCCACTGCTAAAGTATGAGCTCAACAGATGAAGCTTGAAGCTTCTCCAATGAAAGCAACTGGTGCAGAATGAGATAAGAGAGAAGAATTGAATTGGGAGAAAAATAAAATCTCTGTATTAGCTGAATGTTGAAGTCTCTATACACACAATTGACTCCACTAATCAACTCTACTAACTAACTAGTGACAGCTAAACTATAGGCGGATATAATATTAGTAACTAACAACTACTAACTAACCAAGCTGGACTGCCACGTGAGATTGTACATATACATATATATCAATGCTCCTCCTCAAGTTAGAGGGTGTAAAATATTGAGCACTCCCAGCTTGCCCATTAAATAAAAGTGTTGGACTTTGCTAAGCCCCTTCGTCAATAAGTCCGCTAGTTGATCTTTAGTGCCAATGAAGGTAGTGCGTATGACTCATTGCTTGATCTTGTCTCGAATAAAGTGGCAAACAATTTTGATGTGCTTTGTACGCTCATGGAAAATTGGATTTGCAGCAATCTATATAGCAGCCTTGCTATCACTGTGAACCACGACAGGCTGTGTAATGACAACTCCCAATTTTTGAAATAAGCCAAGAAACCATGTTACTTCAGCCACAGCAGATGCCATGCTTCGATATTCTGCCACTGCAGAGCTCCTTGAGACATTTTGCGGCTTCTTAGACTTCCAAGACACTAAGGATTCACCAAACTTGACAACGTAACCAGTCACAGATCTCCTAGTGTTGGGACAAGCAGCCCAGTCAGAGTCACACCAACAAGTAAGATGTTGTGTTGATTCTGCTTTAATAAATACACCTAAACCAGGTGCATTCTTGAGATACTTCACCACTCTGATGGCAGCTTCCCAATGTGATTGTTTAGGCTCTTGCATAAATTGACTGAGTGCATGCACTATATAGCTGATATCAGCTCTGATGATGGTCACATATAGCAATTTCCGTAGCAACCTTTGATAAGCCCAAACATCTTTCAATGGCAGATCATCAGTTGCACCTACTGCCTTATCATATTCCATCGTAGTCAATTTTTAGTTTGTTTCCAGTGGTGTTGCATAAGGATTTGCTCCACTAGGTCCCATTTCTGAAATCAATTCAAGCACATACTTTCTTTTATTCAACAAAATGCCCTATTGATACCTTAAGACTTCTATGTCCAAGACGTCCTTAAGCTCCCCTAGGTCCTTGATCTTGAACTTGTCGTGCAGTATACTCTTAGCAATACTCACAAGCTCTATACGACTTCCTATGGTAAGCAGATCATCGACATAGACTAAAATGATCACCACATCCTCACCTTTTCTCATGGTAAACAGAGAGTATTCATGATTGCTCTGAGTGAAACCTGCACTTGTCAAGGCTTCAGTCAACTTAATGTTCCACTACCTAGATGCCTGCTTGAGTTCATACAAGGACTTGTGCAACCTGCATACCTTTTTCTCCCCCTGACTTCTAAAACCTTCTGGCATCTCCATGTATACCTTCTCACATCGGCCGCCTTGCAAAAAGGCATTATAGACATCCATTTGGAACAGTTCCCAGCTTTTTGATGCTACTAGTGCTATGATGGATCTTACTGTAACCATTTTTTCCAAAAGAGAAAAGGTATCATGACAATCTAACCTTTCCTTTTGACTGTAACCTTTGGCAACTAATCTTGCCTTAAACCTCTCTACTTCCCCATCTGCTTTAAACTTGATCTTGTATACCCACTTTGATCCCACAGTGTTTTTTCCTTTGGGCAAATCAACTATATCCCAAGTTTTGTTTTCTCCAAGTGTTGTGATCTCTTGTTTCATTGCCTCAATCCACTTGAGGTATTTGACATCTTCTCTGAAGTTTTGTGGTTCAGCCAAGGAAGAAAAACCTGCTAGATAACTTTGATATTTAATAGAGGTGCCTGCATAGGACAAGTAATCTGACAAAGGATACAAGCTGCAATGTGACTTGTCTTTGGCCTTAGTGACATAGTACTTCATCCATATAGGTTGTTTGCCTTGTATGATTGATTTTCTTACTTCTGTCTTGGTAGGCACTAGTAGGAGCAGATGGAGCGTTATCAATAAGAGAGATGTCTTCATTGTTCTCAGTATCATCTTCAAGATTGGAGGATTCAACTTCAGGGGTCTCATTGTCCTGACATTGTGAGTCAGGAACTATGCTGTCCTGGACATAAGTAGCCTCCTCTTCTCTCACTTCTAATGGACCAGCCATGTCTGATGCAACAATTATATCTTGCAAAGGATGAAGCAAGATGGCATCCGGGAAAATAGTATCAGGAGGAGTTGTGCATCCTAAACAAACATGTGTTCTGAATGGAAAATCTGTTTCCCTAAAAGTCACATCCCTGCTGACAAAGAATTGCCTAGAAGCTAAGCCTAGCAAGATGTAACCCTTCTGTGCTTCTGAAAATCCAAGTAATACTGCAGGTTTAGGCCTGTGTGCAAACTTATCTCTCTTGACCAAGTTAGTTTCGTACCAGAGACAACCTAGTATTCTAAGGTGACTTAGCTTGGCCCTTTTGTGATACAATTGTTCATATGGTGTGCTACCTAATAAAATAGTAGAAGGCAGCCTATTTATCAAGTACACTACTGCTTTTACACACATGCCCCTGTATCCGAGAGGGATAGATGTTTGAAATCTTAAGGCTCTAGCAGTATCAAGGATGTGTCTATGTTTCCTCTCTACAACACTATTCTGTTGTGAAGTGTAGGGACAACTACTTTGATGAATGATCCCTAGTTTAGTGAACAATTCAATGCTTGAACAATTCAATGCACTGTGAATTGAAAAACTCAGTTCCATTATCTGACCCCACTATCATGATCATGGTGTTAAACTAGTTTTTTTTATCATTGCCACATACTGTTTTAACACTACAATTACTTCAGATTTTAGCTGCAACAAATAGATCCATGTATGTCTAGTATGATCATCCACAATAGTGAGAATGAAATGCTTTCTATCAAATGTAGGAACTTTATAAGGTTCCCAAAGATCCATGTGTACAAGATGAAAGGGAGCTTCAGTACTAGAAGAACTGAGTGGAAACTGCAGTCTAGTTTGTTTTGCCAAAGGACATATATGGCATTTATTCTGTACTCTATTATTAATACTGCCATGAAGCTCTACTATATTCTTCATAGTTGCTAATTAAAGATGTCCCAACCTCATATGCCACATGCTGTACCTTCCTGCACTCTCTACTGCATGTACTGCCTTTATTCCTTTAACTAGTTTATCATCATCTAAATCACTTCTCAGCACATATAATCCTTCATTATCTCTACCAATCCCCTTCACCCTGCCACTGTAAAGGTCCTGCAATACAACAAAATTAGGAAAAAAATGTACAGAACAAGACAACTATCTGGTTAGTTTTGACACAAACAGTAAGTTGAACTTAAAGTCAGGCACATAAAGCACATTGCTAATGGTGTCCCCAATGAATAGTTTTGCACTACCAATATGTGTGCTATCTACTTGTCCTCCTGTTGGAAAATGAACTTTGTCTGTACTTGTTTTGACAGTGTGATTACTTTCATTCAACAGATCTAAGCTAGATATGATATGGTGAGTAGCTCTTGAATCTACAATCCATTCCCTTTGTTGTTTGAAATTAGAAATTAGACAAGTGACAATACCTTCCATGTTAGCTTGATGATCTCCAGAATCTTTGTTTAACAAACTCAGGATTTAATTGTATTGTTCAGGTATGAAGAACAATCCCTTGTGTCCTGCTGCTTTGTGATTGTCTCCATCATTTTGAGAGACTGCTGCTGCATCTGCACTATTCGCAGCAACTAAGGGTTCATTCCTCCATCCTTCATAAGATCCACCTCCAGGAGGCTTCCAACCATCAGAATTACCAGCACCAAACCTCTTCCTTTGCTTGAAATCAGATGGATAACCTACTATCTTATAGCAATTTTCCTTAGTGTGGCCTTTCATCTTATAGTAATCGCAGTACAAAAATTATTTTTTGCCTTTGAATCCTTGGCATCGCCCTGCTTGCATAACCAATGGATCAATTTTGTCTGTCACTACATTAGCATTAACAACATGTTGGCTTTCATCCTGAATGATCATAACATAGGCTTGATTAAGAGTTGGCTCATAAGACTTCATAAGGATTTGTCATCTAGCTTGATCATATGAATTATTGAAACCACACTGCATTACTCTTTATTTATGAAGATATTCTACATGCTACTTAGACTTTGGACAACCATAGTTAGGGGATGGTATCATCACATCATACTCATTCCATAATTCCTTCAATTTTGAGAAGTAAGCAGAAACTGAACTGGATCTTTGTGACAGAGTAGCTATTTCTCTATGTAATTGAAATATACGAACTCGATTGATCATGTCAAACCTCTGTCTCAAATCATTCCAAACTAAGTGTGTATTGGACGCATACACAATTCCACCTAAGAGTTCCTCAGACACTGTATTCATGATCCATGACAAAACCACCGCATTGCAGGTCTCCCACTATTCATGCAGTTCCTTCTGAAAGGTCTCCATTTTATACGTGCCTATTACGAACCCTAGTTTCTTCTTCCCTAAGAGTGAAATGCGCATAGATCTACTCCAAAGACCATAATTCTCTGATACTATAAGCTTTAGAGGAATTAAGATTGATCCTGGAGTGTCCCCTGGGTCTACATACAGTGGATGCGTGTAATCAATTTTTGATTCCGCCATTGTTGACAGTTTGAAGAAATCTTAAGCTTCGATACAATCCAACAATGAATCAATATGCATGAATTAGCAGAAATTATATAACGAATTTCTCCGGCACCGACCGCTCTGATACCATGCTAAAATATGAGCTCAACAGATGAAGCTTGACGCTTCTCCAATGGAAGCAACTGGTGCAAAATGAGATAAGAGAGAAGAACAGAATTGGGGAAAAATGAAATCTATGTATTAACTGAATGTTGAAATCTCTATATATACAATTGACTCCACTAATCAGCTCCACTAACTAATTAGTGACAACTAAGCTATAACTGGATATACTATTAGTAACTAACAACTACTAACTAACCAAACTGCACTGCCACGTGAGATTGCACATATACATACATATCAATACCCACAAACTTATAAAGAGGAGACACATTAGCTCCAAATACGTACCTTATTGAAGTGAACAAAAACAGAAAGGTAATGTTACAAATACCAAAGGTAGATTGATCTTTGGCAATAATTACATATTTTTAGTGTACTACTTATCTTATATTTTGGGGATTTAATATTAAATTATATTATATTAATACTTAATTGAGTTTATTTTATGTGTTGGTACGTGGAAGATGAAATTAGGAGCGAACCAAAGATTTTATATGTATTTTATGCACTACAAGAATGGCTCGTGATTATTTGATGATGGGAATAATTTTGATGTCATGGTTTGATGATTGAAGACATAATGATGGAGTGATAATTAATTTTTGTAAAGAAAAAAAAAAAAGAGAAAGTTAGGCAAAATATGGCATTAATTGAAACAAAGCAGCAGTAGCAAGCGAGGTGAGAGAAATGCCTCGCGTTAGGCTTCGAGACGCGAAGTCCAGTTCAGGCTGCTTCACGCGTTCCACGTGGCAATGCGTGGTCTGGGTTTCGAAGTTATTTTGTCTCCTATTTGATTTTGAATTTCGTTATTTCATTTAGGTCTTTTCCCTATACATATAAATAGTCATTTTTAGAGGAGTTTTGCGATCGAAGTCAAGAACATCATGCTTGGAGGAGTCTTTGAACGAGTTTTTCCTCTCTTCTTTTAATTTCATAGTTTATTAGTTCTAGAGTTTTAGGTGCTGCATGAACGTTGTTGTTTGAAGATTGAATTATTCTTATTATTTTATCATATTGGTTTATTTATTCAATCTTGTATTTAATTATTTGATTGTTTTATCACCAATTGAATACTATCTACGAATCTAGGATTGAACTTGGGAGAGAGAATTCTAGATTACATATAAGATTGAGTAAAGCAAGATCTTAACT
>MU771035.1:33807-47417 GCA_026770625.1 Nicotiana glauca | reverse complement strand
GGGGGGGGGGGGGGGTCGCGGTTAGGATATGAATATCCCTAATCGCCTTGCTTGGTTACTATACAAGAATTATTAACGCGTTCTTGTTAATTCTAATTCCATAGGAATATAGGCGTTAGATTAGCTTGAATATGCGAGTTGTACTTCGGGAGAAGGCTACGAGCAATATTAACTCTGTCAACCAATAAATCAGATAAATTAGTTAGACGATTTAAGTGGAAAACTCAACGGGATTGTTAGCTAACCCATAGCTCTAGAATATTTTCTCCAATTGAATTTGTCTTTAAGCTTGTCGTTGTTTCTTTAATCTATTAATTGTTACTCTAGATTAATTTTAGTACGTTAGGATTCACTTGAATAGATTAGTTATTTGATTTAATTTAGTTGATAGTTAACCACAAGTCCTTGTGGATATGATATCTGGACTTACAATCCTATATTATTTGTACGACCACGTATACTTGCGTGTACATTTGGGAGCAACAAGTTTTTGGCGTCGTTGCCAGGCACTTAGAAATTAACTATTTTACTAGATTGGATTTTTATTTTTATCTATTCAAGTTTTTATTTTTTTTTATTTTATCTTAGTTTAATATTTTTTTTATCTTTGTTGACATGGCATCTCTGAATGAGAATTGGTCGAATATTGGTGTTGAATTTTTATAATGTGTGTGGTTATCAAAGTGGTCATTGGGATGGTTTTCCTAATTCTTGTTATCCAAAGAGCTCTTATTATAGTGTTTCTAATAATGTTTATAAGTTTGATAGGAGCAATGAAGTGGAGGATATGGAACGTGATGCTCGTATTATTGACATAATGAGGCAAGTGGCCGAGCAACAAGATGAAAATCAAAAGGCTATTATGGACATGATAAGGCAAGTAACCGAGAAACGCCTTAGCGATCAAAAGACTCCCGGCTAGAATGGACGAATTAATAGCCAATTTCCAAGAAGAACCTCAACTCGACGATGTCACGACCTAGATTTCCCACCCTCGGGAGTCGTGATGGCGCCTACTAATAAAAGCAAGGCAAGCTAACTGTTTGGACCAATAATCTGTACCCATTTTTAATCCTTTAAAAATTAGGAAACAATAACTTATAAACAACGGAATTTATAACAAGCTGAAGATAAATAGTAGAGCTATGCAAATATATCCCATACAACTGTTTGAACAATCACTACCCAGAACTGGTGTCACAGCTATACAGACAGTCTAAGACTACTGCAAATAAAGGTCTGAATGAAATAACAAAATACTGTCTCTTGAATTACATAAAAGAAACAGGAATAATAGATAGAGGGAGACGCCAGGGCCTGCGGACGCCTGCAGGACTACCTCGGAATTTCCAACTGGGCTGAAGGCAGCCACCTAAGCTAAGGCCCGAATGCTGCTATCCCGGGATCTGCACACAGTGTAGAGTGTAGTATCAGCACAACCGACCACATATGCTGGTAAATGCCTAGCCTAACCTCGGCAAAGTAGTGACGAGGCTAGGACCAGACTACCAAATGAATCTGTGCAGTTATATAATGTGCAACATAATATAAAATAGAAATAAACAAGTAAAGATGGGAGGGGGACATGCTGCGGGGGAATATCATTTATCAATAGTAATTCAAGAGAAAAGCATAAGGACAATTTAGAATTCCCAGCAAAAGAATAAGGAGCTCGTAAACAATTAATAGGCACTCTTTATTATCTATTGTTGTGGTGCGCAACCGATCCAAATCACAATAACACTGTTGAGGCATGCAAACCGATCCATATCATTTATCACTATTGTGGCGTGCAACCCGATCCAAATCATAAAAATACTGTTGCGGCATGTAGCCCGATCCATATCATTTATCACTGTTGAGACATGGAAACCAGTCCAAATATAATATTGTTGCAGCATGCAACCCAATACAAATATAAAGTTCAACACCAAGTCACAAAGGGAGTCTCAGCAAGGGATCAATACAGAAATAACACCATCTCGGCAAGGGAATTGACAGTATAAGTAAATACGTCCCGACAAGGGAAAATCAGCTCTAACCAAACTTGTTCCAACATCTAACTTCCTAAACTAGCACCAATACTCATCATAAGTAATTTCCACATGAATAATCATAATCCTTGCTCAACACAGAATCAACAACTTAGGCATTCGTAGTATTTATTAAGAACACAACAATTTCACTTTAAGACTCACGGTCATGCTTGAAACCAACGTATAGATACTCGTCACCATGCCTATACGTCGTACTCAACAAGTAACACGTATCAAATAGGACAAAACTCCTAATCCCTCAAGCTAAGGTTAGGCCAAACATGTACCTCGAACTTCCACGACTAACTCAAGCCTCAAACACCGCCTTTCCTTTTGAATTTAGCTCCAATTCAATTGTATCTAGACATAATCGACTTAATAACATCAATAAATGCTAAACAATCCAATTCCAATGCTTAATTACAGATTTCCTATCATTTTCTCAAAAAGTCAAAAATCGACCCCGGGCCCACTTGGTAAAAAAATGAGGTTCGGACCAAAAACCCGATCACTCATTCACCCACAAGCCCGAATATGTAATTAGTTCCAAATCCGACCCCAAAATGAGGTCTAAATCCCAATTATACAAAAAGCCCTAACTCTACCCAAATCCCTAATTTTCTACCCTTAAGAATATGCTTTAAGCCTAAAATTCTAATGGGTGTTAATGGAAATTGAAGAAAATGAGTCTAATATTACATACCTATGGATTTGTGGTGAAGCTCTCTTTCAAAAATCGCCCAATTTGAAGCTTGGATGAAGAAGTTATGAAACCTTTGTTAAATCTCATATGTTCTTTTACTGTTTTAAATGACTGGGCAAAATAGGCTATGCGATCGCGAACAAGCCTATACGATCGTATAGGTTTGACTCTCCTAGCCTATGCGTTAGCGAGCTAATGGTCGTGTTCGCATAGGGTTAAAACTACCCAGCCCCCGACCCATCTCATACTCTATGCGTTCGCGACTGACCCGGTGCGTTTGCGTAGAGTAATTTCCCAAAGCTCTGCATTCGCACCCAGGTCTCGCATTTGCATAGTGCAAACCTGACCCTTCCTCGTTTGTGCATTCCGTTCACATGGCTGACCATGCGTTCGCATAGAGTAAAAGCCTGGACCACAAGACAGCAGAAATACTAGATTTCTAAGTCCAAAAACTCCCCGACGCCTATCGAAAACTCACCCGAGCCCTCGGGGCTCCAAACCAAACATGAACACTAACCTAAAAATATCATACGGACTTGTTCGTGCATAAAAATCACCACAATAACATCAACAACTATGAATTTAACACAAAATCATGAAATCACTTAAGAACTTCAAATTGTCCAATTTTCTCAAATACGGTCCGATTCACCTCATTTCAAGTCTGTTTCTTACCAAATTTCACACACTCGACTTAAACCATATATAAGACCTGTACTGGGCTCCGAAACCAGAACACGACCCGATACCATCAAATGTTAAACACATTTCATTTTCAAAACCTCATAAATATTCCAGAAAATAATTTTCTTTAAAAATTTATTTCTTGGGCTTGGGACCTCGGAATTCAATTCCAAGCACACGCCCAAGTCCCATATTTTCCTACGGACCCTCCAGGAATGTCAAATCATGGGTCTGGGTCTATTTACCTAAAATGTTGACCAAACTCAACTTAAATTTATTTTAAAGTCAAAATTCATCATTTTTCATAGATTTTCACAAAATGGCTTTTCGGCTACGCACCCGGACTGCACACGTAAATCGAGGTGATGCTAAAAGAGGTTTTTAAGGCCTCGAAACATAGAATTTATTTCTAAAACAACTGTTCCTCCTCGAACGGACATAAGGAGAAAGTACTTGAGTCTGAGAAAAGATAGGGATAACGGCTCTGCATGTTGAAATCGGACTCCCAGGTCGATGCCTCAGTAGGCTGACCTCTCCACTGAATAGGAACAAAAGGAAAACTATTCGATCTCAATTGATGAATCTGCCAGTCTAGAATAGTTACCGACTCCTCCTCATAAGACAAATCCTTGTCCAACTGGACAGTGTTGAAATATAACACGTGGGATGGATCGCCGTGATACTTCCAAAGCATGGACACATGAAATACTGGATGCACATCTGATAAGCTCGGTGGTAGCGCAAGTCTGTAAGCCACTTTTCCCACTCGATCAAGAATCTCAAACGGGCCAATGAACCTAGAGCTAAGCTTTCCCTTCTTCCCAAATCACATCACACCCTTCATAGGCGACACTTGAATCAATACCCGCTCACTGACCATGAAAGCCAAATCACAGACCTTACGATTGGCATAACTCTTTTTCCTGGACTGAGTTGTACAGAGCCTATCCTGAATAATTCTGAACTTGTCCAAGGCATCTTGTACTAGATCTGTACCCAAAAACCAAGCTTCTCCCGGCTCAAACCATCCATCCGCTGACCGACACCGCCTACCATACAAAGCCTCATAAAGATCCATCTGGATACTCGACTGGTAGCTGTTGTTGTAGGAAAACTCCGCTAAAGGCAAAAATTGATCCCATGAGCCTCCAAAGCCAATGACACAAGCTCAGAGCATATCCTCCAAAATTTGAATGGTCTGCTCAGACTGCCCATCCGTCTAAGGATGAAATGTTGTGCTCAACTCAACCTGTGTGCTCGCTAAACTGCTCTCCAAAAATATGAGGTAAACTACGTACCTCGATTTGAAATGATAGACAAGGGCATACCATGAAGACGAACAGTCTCCTAGATATAAATCTCAACTATCATCTCAGAAGAATAGGAGACTACCATAGGAATGAAATGTGCTGACTTGGTCAGCCTATCAACCATAACCCATACTGCATCGAACTTCCCCTGAGTCCGTAGGAGTCCAACAACGAAGTCCACAGTGGTACGCTCCCACTTCCAATCAGGGATATCAATTCTCTGGAACAAACCACCAAGCCTCTGATGCTCATACTTAACCTGCTGATAATTCAAACACCGAGCCACATATTCAACAATGTACTTCTTCATTCTCCTCCACCAATAATGCTGCCGCAAATACTGATCTATCTTTGCAGCGCTCGGATGAATAGAGTTCCGTGAACTATAGGCCTCCTCTAAAATCAATTCTCGAAGACCATCCACATTAGGAACACAAACTCGACCCTACAACCTCAAAACTCCATCATCTCCTAATGTAACATGCTTGGCACCTCCGTGCTGCACCGTGTCTCTAAGGACACACAAATGAGGATCATCATACTGCCGATCTAGGATACGCTCCAATAGAGAAGAACGAGCAACTGTGGAAGCTAATACACGGCTGGGCTCAGAAACATCCAACCTCACGAACTGATTGGCCAAAGCCCGAACATCCAAAGAAAGCTGCCTCACACCGACCGGAATATAAGCAAGGTTGTCCATACTGGATGACTTCCTACTCAAGGCATCAGCCATTATATTGGCCTTTCCCGGATGATATAAGATGGTGATATCATAGTCTTTCAAAAGCTCCAAACACTTTCTATGCCTCAAGTTTAGCTCCTTCTGCTTGAACAAATACTGCAAACTCTTATAGTCTGTGAACACCTCACACACTACGCCATACAGATAATGCCTCCAAATCTTCAACACGTGAACAATGGCTGCTAACTCTAAATCATGGACCGAATAGTTCTTCTCATGAATCTTCAACTACTGTTAGGCATAGGCAATGAACTTTCCATCCTGCATCAACACCGCGCCAAGTCCAATACGAGATGCATCACAATAAACTGTATATGGTCCTGAACCTGTGGGCAAAACCAACACCGATGTTGTAGTCAAAGCTGTCTTGAGTTTTTGAAATCTTGCCTCACACTCGTCTGACCATCTGAATTGGGCACCCTTCTAGGTCAACCTGGTCATTGGGGCTGCAATAGACAAAAAACCCTCCACAAACCAACGATAATAGCTTTCTAAACCTAAGAAATTCCGAATCTCTGTAGCTGATGCAGGTCTAGGCTAGTTTTCGACTGCCTCTATCTTCTTCGGATCAACCTAAATACCCTCTGCTGATACAACATGACCCAAGAATGCAATTGAACTCAACCAAAACTCACATTTCAAAAACTTGGCATACAACAGACTATCCCTCAAGGTTTGGAGAACCACTCTAAGATGTTGCTCGTACTCCTCCGGTCTGCAGGAATAGATCAAAATATCATCAATGAAAACTATCACTAATGAATCCAAGTAAGGCTTGAACACTCGGTTCATCAAATTCATAAAAGCTGCAGGGGCATTTGTCAACCCGAATGATATCACCAAGAACTCATAGTGCCCGTATCGAGCGCGGAAAGCTATCTTAGAGATATCAGATGCCCTAATCCTCAATTGATGGTAGCTAGATCTCAAGTAAATCTTTGAAAATACCTTGGCACCCTGATGTTGATCAAACAAATCATCAATCCTCGGCAGCAGATACTTATTCTTGATCGTAACCTTGTTCAATTGGCAGTAATCAATACAGATTCTCATCGACCTATCCTTCTTCTTAACAAACAACGCCGGTGCACCCCAAGGCGAAAGACTAGGTCTAATCAAAACCCTTCTCAAGCAAGTCTTGCAATTGCTCCATCAAACCTTTCAGCTCGGGCGGGGCCATACGATACGGCAGGATAGAAATGAGCTAAGTGCCTGGAGCCAAATCAATGCAGAAATCAATATCCCTGTCGGGTGGCATACCCGGCAGGTCTAAAGGAAATACCTCTAGAAACTCCCAAACAACGGGCACAGAATCAATAAAAGGGACCTCAACATTAGAATCACGAACATATGCCAAATATGCCAAACACCCCTTCTCGACCATACGCCGAGCCTTCACATTAGAGATAACACTATGGGTATAATGACCAAGAGTCCCTCTTCACTTTAAACGAGGTAAACTCGGCAAGACTAAGTTCACAGTCTTGGCATGACAGTCCAAGATAGCATGGTAAGATGATAACCAGTCCATCCCCAATATGACATCGAAATCCACCATGTCCAGCAGTAATAAATCTACTCGGGTCTCAAGACCACCAATAACAACTACACAAGAGCGATGAACACGATCTACTATAATAGAATTACCTACCGGTGTAGACATATAAATAGAAGCACTCAAAGAATCACTAGGAACGACCAGATAAGGTGCAAAATAAGATGACACATAGGAGTATCTAGACCCTGGATCATATAAAACTAAAGCATCTCTGCTACAAACCAGAACAGTACCTGTGATAAGTGCATCGGAAGCCTCAGCCTCAGGCCTAGCTGGAAGAGCATAACATTAAGGCTGGGCCCCACCACCCTAAACTACATCTCGGGGATGGCCTACTGCTAGCTGGCCTCTACCTCTAGCTACCTGACCTCCACCTCTAATACCTCTACCTCCACCTCTAGCACCTCTAACCCCACCCCTAGCTGGCGGAGGGGACGGTGAAACACCTAGTGTCGGAATTGTAGCACGGGAACCCTGTTGCTGCGACTGCGTACCTACTAATCTCGGACAAGCCCTCCAGATATGACCATACTTACCACACTCAAAGCATCCACCTGAGTGCTGCGACTAAGGAAACTAAGACTGACCCTAGCGACCTGACTGACCACCTCAAAAACTCTGGAGCGGAGGTGCATTGATAGGAGCTGGTGGTGCACTGTAGGGCTGCTAATCAGAATACTGCATATGGAACCACGACCACTTGAAGCACCGTGAGAAACCTAAAGTGCTGACTGAAAAGGCCTAGGGGGATGGCCTCTACCATACAAATCTCTGCCTCCAAAACCAGGCTCCACTAAATCTGCCTGAATGATGAGGCCTCTTGTCAGACCCCTGACCACCTCCCTGTGATAGAACCATCACCACTCTCCTGGCCACATTGGCCACTTCCTGAAAATAAATCTCACTCCTTGTCTCCTTAGCCATTTGAAGTCGAATCGGCTGAATAAGTCCCTCAATAAACCTCCTCACCCTCTCTCTATCTCTCTCGGTGGGAAGTATGATAAGAGCATGACGGGCCAAGTCGATGAATATGTTCTCATACTAAGTAACAGTCATAGAACCTTGCAGGAGATGCTCAAACTGCCTCCGATTGATCTCTCTTTGAGTGATAGGGAGAAACTTCTCCAGAAATAGCTGAGTAAACTACTCCCAAGTCAAAGCTGGTGATTCGTCTGGCCTAGCCAAACAATAATCTCTCCACCAAGTCTTGGCGGATCCAAACAAGCGAAAAGTAGTAAAGTCGACCCTATTGGTTTCCACTATACCTATGTTCCTGAGAACCTCATGACGACTGTCTAGATAATCCCGGGGATCCTCAGAAGATGCACCGCTGAAAGTAGTAGTGAAAAGCTTGGTGAACCTGTCCAATGTCCACTAATCATCGGCAGACATAGTTGCTCCATCACCGGTCTGATCTGCCACACCCGGCTGAACTGCTCCAACTGGCTAAGCTGCTGGAGTCTGAAACTGGGGAGCCACCTGCTCCGGAGTGCGAGTAGTAGGAGCCTGGGATCCTTCCCCAACCTGAGTGACGGTTGATGCTACAGGAAGCAAGCCTGCCCAGGTGACACTCTCCATAAGGCCCACTAGTCAGACCATAGCATCCTGGAGTACCAGGATAGAAAAAAACCCCTCTGGGACCTGGGCTGGAACCTCGTCATCAAAGTCAACCTGAGGCTCCGCCGTTGGTGCTGCTTCTTTATGCTAAGCTCTACCCCTACCTCAACCTTTAGCATGGCCTCATCCTCGCCATCTACCCCTCGTGGGAGCTGCTGCTGGGGGATCGAGATGTTGATCATCGGATGAGGAAGCACGTGTTCTCAGCATCTGCAAAAGAACAGAGTAGAAATTCAATTAGCATTGAGAAACCAAACCACACGACAGGAATGAATAGATGTGAATTTTCCTAACTTTGTAGCCTCTGGGGATAAATACAAACGTCTCCATACTGATCCCTCAAACTCTACTAAGCATGTCTGTGAATTGTGAGACCCATGTAACCTAGAGCTCTGATACCAATTTGTCACGACCCAGATTTTCAACCCTCGGGAGTCGTGATGGTGCCTACTAATGAAATCTAGGCAAGCCAACTGTTTGGACCAATTATCGGTACCCATTTTTAATCATTTAAAAATTAGGAAACAATAACTTATAAACAACGAAATTTATAACAAGCGAAGAGAAACCGTAAAGCTATGTGAATATATCCCATACAACTGTTTGAGAAACTACTACACAGAACTGGTATCACAACTACACAGACAGTCTAAGAGTACTACAAATAAAGGTCTGAATGAAATAGCAAAATATTGTCTCTGGGATTACATAAAAGAAACAAGAATAATAGATAGAGGGAGACGCCAGGGCCTGCAGACTACCTCGGAATCTCCGACTGGACTGAAGGCAGCCACCCAAGATAAGGTCCGAATGTTGCTGCTCTAGGATCTACACACAGTGCAGAGTGCAGTATCAGCACAACCGACCCCATGTGCTGGTAAGTGCCTAGCCTAACCTCGGCGAAGTAGTGACGAGGCTAGGACTAGACTAGCAAATGAACATGTGCAGTTATATAATATACATCGGAATATAAAACAGAAATAAACAAGTAAAGATAGGAGGGGTATATGCTACGGGGGAATATCATTTATCAATAGTAATTCAAGAGAAAAACATAAGGACAATTTAGAATTCCCAGCAAAAGAATGAGGAGCTCGTAACCAATCAATAGGCACTTGTTATTATCTATTGTTGCGGCGTGCAACCCGATCCAAATCACAAAAACACTGTTGTGGTGTGCAACCCGATACATATCATTTATCATTGTTGCGGCGTGCAACCCGATCCAAATCATAAAAACACTGTTGCGGCATGCAACCCGATCCATATAATTTATCACTGTTACGCCGTGCAACCCGATCCAAACATAATATTGTTACGGTGTGCAACCTGATCCAAATATAATATTGTTCTGGCATGCAACCCAATCTAAATATAAAGTTCAACACCAAATCACAAAGGGAGTACCGACAAGGGATCAATAAAGAAAAAAACTATCCTAGCAAGGGAATCGACAGTATAAGTAAATACGTCTCGGCAAGGGAAAATCAGCTATAACCAAACTTGTTCGAACATCTAACTTCCTAAACTAGCACCAATACTCAATCATAAGTAATTTTCACGAGAATAATTATAATCCTTCCTCAACACAGAGAATCAACAACTTAGGCATTTGTAGTATTTATTAAGAACACAACAATTTCACTTTAAGACTCACGGTCATGCTTGAAACCAACGTATAGATACTCGTCACCATGCCTATATGTCGTACTCAACAAGTAACACGTATCAAATACGACACAACTCATAATCCCTCGAGCTAAGGTTAGACCAAAAAATTACCTCAAACTTCCACGGCCAACTCAAGCCTTAAATACCGCCTTTCCTTTTGAATTTGGATCCGAATCTATTGTATCTTAGACATAATCGACTTAATCAACATCAATAACATCATTTTCCCCAAAAAGTCAAAAATTGACCTTGGGCCTGCTTGGTCAAAATACGAGGTTCGGACCAAAACTCGATCACACATTCACCCACGAGCCTGAATATGTAATTAGTTCCAAAATCCGACCCCAAAACGAGGTCTAAATCCTAATTATACAAAAAGCCCTAACTCTACCCAAGTCCCTAATTTTCTACCCTTAAGAACATGATTTAGGCCTAAAAATCTAACAGGTGTTAATGGAAATTGAAGAAAATGAGTCTAAGAGTACATGCCTAAAAATCTAACAGGTGTTAATGGAAATTGAAGAAAATAAGTCTAAGAGTACATACCTATGGATTTGTAGGGAAGCTCTTTTTCAAAAATCGCCCAATTTGAAGTTTGGAAGAAGTAGTTATGAAATTTTTTTTAAATCACATATGTTCTGTTACTATTTTAAATAACTGGACAATATAGGCTATGCGATCGCGAACAAGCCTATGCGATCGCATAGGTTTGACTCTCCAGACCTACGCGTTCACGAGCTAAGGGCTGCATTCTCATAGGGTTAAAACTACCTAGCCACCGACCTATCTCCTACTCTATGCGTTCGTGACCGACCCGGTGCCTTCGTGTAGAGTAATTTCCCAAAAATCTGTGTTTACACCCAGGTCTATGCGTTCGTATAGTGCAAACCTGCCCTCTTCCCCATTTGTGCATTGCGTTCGCATGGCTGACCATGCGTTCGCTTAGAGTAAAAGCCTGGACACCAAAAGATATCAGAAATACCAGATTTCTAAGGCCAAAAACTCTCCGACGCCTATCCGAAACTCACCCGAGCCCTCGGGGCTCCAAACGAAACATGCACACTAACCTAAAAATATTATACAGATTTGCTCATGCATTCAAATCACCAAAATAACATCAACAACTTTGAATTTAGCATCAAAATCATAAAATCACTTAAGAACTTCAAATTTTCCAATTTTCTCAAATACGGTCCGATTCACGTCATTTCAAGTCAGTTTCTTACCATATTTCACACACTCCACTTAAGCCACATATAAGACCTGTACCAGGCTCCAGAACCAGAATATGGCCCGATACCATCAAATTTTAAACAAATTTCATTTCAAAAACTCATAAATATTTCAGAAAGTAATTTTCTTTAAAAATTTATTTCTCGGGTTTGGGACCTGGGAATTCGATTTCGGGCATACACCCAAGTCCTATATTTTCCTACGGACCCTCCGGGACTATCAAATTATAGGACCTGATCCGTTTACCCAAAATATTGACCAAAGTCAACTTAAATTAATTTTAAAGTCAAAATTCATCATTTTTCACAGATTTTCCCAAAATGGCTTTCCGGCTATGCGTCCGGACTGCGCACACAAATCTACGTGATGCTGAAAGAGGTTTTTAAGGTTTCAGAACGCAGAATTTATTTCTAAAACAAGTGATGACCTTTTGTGTCATCAAAGATGAAGAGAGCGAGTTCCCGCAAGAAGATAATTTAGAAGAGTGAGCCAATCATGGCTAGAGCAACAAGCTTAACTGATAAAATCTCATGAGTTTCTTTGTGATGGTCTTTCAAATATGATAGAACTACTGATATGTGACGACCCAAAGGGTCATCACCTGTTTCCTCATTCGTTCCGTGCTTCCGAGGCTTTGAAAACCTCATTTTACTTGTCTCGATTTGCATGCGCAGTTCGGGCGCGTAGCCGAAAAGCTTTTATGTTGAAATATGTGAAATCTGTGAAAAATTTGAAGAATTTTGATATTAATATGATTAAATTTGACTTCGGTCAACATTTTTGGTAAACGGACTCGGACTCGTGATTTGACGGTCCCGGAGGATCCGTCGAAAAATATGGGACTCGGGCATGTGCCCGGAGTCGAAATCCGAAGTCTAGAACCCGAGTAAAAGAATTTTTATGTTAAATTGTTTTTCTGAAATTGTAAAGGATAATGGAAATGAAAATTGATTAAAAGACTATGGTATCGGGCTCATATTTTGGTTCCGACGCCCGGTGCAAGTCTTATATATTGTTTAAGCGCTTTCTGTGAAGTTTGGTCGAAATCGGACGTCGTTTGACGTGTTTCGGACTATAAGTTCCAAGTTTGAAAGTTTTTGAAGTTTAAAAGAAAAATCATGAGTTTTGAGGCTTGATTCTATGTAAATGATGTTATTTTGGCGATTTGATCGCGCGGGTAGGTCCGTAGGATGTTTTTGAGGTTGTGTGCATGTTTGGTTTGGAGCCCCGAGGGCTCGGGTGAGTTTGGATAGGCATCGGATTGCATTTCTCATATTTGAAAAAGCTGGTATTCCTCAGTTCTGGTATCTTCGCATTTGCGAAAAATTTCTCGCAAATGCGAACACACCATCACAAATGCGAAATAAGGGAAATCTGGGCCAGATCGCAAATGCGATCAAATTGTTCGCAAAAGCGGAGGGGACCAGATCGCAAATGCGATCAAGGCTTCGCAAATGCGAAGTCCGCACCCAGGCCCAGTGTTCGCAAATGCGAACCAAAATATCGCAATTCCCAGGCCTGTGGTTTTCGCAATTGCGAACCAAGGTTCGCAATTCCTATATCCACAGCCCAACAAATTTTATACTTAGTCGAATTTTCATCACTTTTCACCATTCTTTCAAAACCCAAACACCATAGGCGATTTTTCAAGAGCAAACTTCATTCCAAATAACTTGTAAGTTGATTTTTACTCGATTCTTTCAATCTTTAACATGATTAAACATGTTTTCCACTTGAAATCAAGGATTTTCATGTGTGAAATTGTTTTTTTGGGTAGAACCTAGGTTTTCTATAAATTGGGGAGTTGGACCTCAATTTGAGGTACGATTTCAAAACATATTACATATTTGAGTTCGTGGGGGAATGGATAACCGGGTTTTGGTCCGAACCTCGGGTTTTGACCACGTGGGCCCGGGGGCATTTTTGGAATTTTTGGGAAAAACTTGGGAAAATCATTTTTATGCGTTCAAATTGATTCATATAGTGTTTATTAAAGTAATTGAACAATTTGTGATTAGATTCGAGCGAATTGGAGGTGGAACCGCGAGGTAAA
>MU771035.1:3594-33198 GCA_026770625.1 Nicotiana glauca | reverse complement strand
TTGTTGCTAATTGCTATGTGATCGAGTATGATGTATAGGCATGGTGACGAGTATCTATACATCGGTGTCTAGCATGACCGTGAGTCCTTCTAATGTGATTATCATGACTTGGCGGTGAACTCCGTGTTTATTTGGAGGATTTCTAAATGTTGTGAATAACATGTGAACGGTAAAATGATTAATTGATTCTTGGGAGCATTGGCTCGAATTGTGATACGAATATTGAAAGTATATGAAATGACTGGATTCTTTTGAACGTTGGCTCAAAAATGGTAGAGTGAATTATAAGATAAGAAAAGTAAGAAAAAGAAAGCGTTGTTGATTATTCCCTTGCCGGGATGTTTGGTTGAACTTGTTGGATTCTTTTCCCTTGCCGGAATTTTTGTCAAATGTTTGCTTATTGTTATGTCCCTTAATTGTGACTGTTGTTTGGGGAACCAGACTGTTAAATGATATTGAGGAGCGGGTTGCGCGCCGCAACAATGATACCTGATAAATGGTATGGGTCGGGTTGCATGCCGCAAAAAGGATATATGAGGATCGGGTTGCGCGCCGCAACAATGATACCTGATAAATGGTATGGGTCGGGTTGCATGCCGCAAATGGTATTTGTGGATCGGGTTGCACGCCGCAACAATGGCAATAACGGACAGGTTGCACGCCGCAACAGTTGTTGACACTATATGTTTATATTGAACATTGTTTCCTTGGTTATTATGAATCTAAGCCGCTTTAGTTGTTATTCGGGATTTCTGTTATTAATGTTATCTCCTCATAGTATGTTTCCCCCTTCCATATTGTTAGTTGTTTGGTATTTCGTTTCCGTTGTATATTTATAACTGCACAGGTTTATGTGGTGTCCAGTCTAGCCTCATCACTACTTCGCCGGGGTTAGGCTAGACACTTACCAGCACATGGGGTCGGTTGTGCTGATGCTACACTTCTGTGCATTTTTGCACAGGTCCAGGTTTTGAGGAGCAGCAGCAACAGTAGTACGGGAGCAGGATTTCATTATCACGAGACTGAGGTAGCCTTGCAGACGTCCGCAGGCCCGACGTCTCTTCTTTATGTTTTTCTTATTTGACTGATGCCTCATTGTTTTGAGATAGACAGCTATTATATTTCTTTCAGACCTTTGTATTTAGTTTATTATTAGAAGTTCGTGAGTAATGTGATACCAAATCTTGGGTAGAGGATATATTTAACTGTTCCGTATTTTGATTCGTATTTATCAGACAGACTTCTGCTATTATTCTTGTTAAATTTCACTTTCTATATTGATACTGTAAACTGTTAAAGTAATTGTCTAGTAATGAAAGGGTAAATAAGTTGGCTTTCCTAGCTACCACGAGTAGGCGCCATCGCGATCCCGATGGTGGAAAATTTGGGTCGTGACATGATAGAAGGAAGAACTGAGCTCAGACAAGAGATAGACCAATTTGGCTCAAATATACATGACATGCATGTTCAATTGAATAAAAAGTTTGAGGTGTTTGATGCCCTACAACTAATTGATGTGGACACTGGTCAACTTATGGAGCAAAAAGAGGAATCTCAACTATTCAACCAATTTATTAATGATGCCAAGGTTGACGAAATGAGATAAATTGAGGATGTAAAAAATAATGCAATTTTGGAGCTGGAGCATGTTGGACCACATTCTAACCTTTTTCAACATTGTGCTTGATTGGTGACACGAAAATTGATCCATTTGAGCATATGAAGGAGTCAATGAATGGGGAACAAAGTACTTATATTCTGAAATTTGTGATGCCAAGGAGACAAAATGACATTCCTCACTTAAGGACCAAGAGGTGCAAGATGCGATCTTGGTTCCTCTATTTTAATACCACCGCCCAAAGAACTATCGATTCCCCCTTTTTCTAAAGGCAAAATCGGGTTTATGACATTTGGGCGGATAATTTTTTTCCTTTTTATTTTATAAAAAATAGTGCAAATGATTTTAAAAGAAAATTAAAAGTACTGAGCCAATAAATAACATATAAATATCAATTTAAAAACACTAGGACTAATTTTACAATAACAAAGTGCTATTAATTTAGAAGTAGGCTAAATAGTAATTATATGCGATTTAGCCTTTTAAATACCAAACAAATTTATAAAAATGTACAAAAATTACCTTAATTATATTTTGATATAAATATGGGAATAAAATGAATTATTCACCAAAATTGATGATTTTGGGAATAATTATTAATTTTTGTACTGCTAAAATGGATAATATATTAATTTTAAAAATTAGAGAAAAATGCCAAAACACTTAGCTATGCTTTTATATATATATATATATATATATATATATATATATATATATATATATATATATATATATATATATATATATATATATATATATATATATATTCTATTTTGAGAGTATTTTTGTATATGAAAATTATATAGGGAAAAATTGGGTATCAACAGCTACCCCTCTTTACCCGGGAATGATGAAAGAGTTGTCGGGTAAAGATATGATGACCAATTTTGACCGAACGAAATGATTTGAAAATTTTTTGGCCGAGCTCTGGTTCCTAAGTCGCCTACATATCCTTGGTCTTACAGGAATTAGGCCATATGTAGTTCGGGATCCGTCGGTGGAACATGCCGATGGAGATTTTTCAAGAACGGACGAGATATTCGGATTGGGGTAACGTTGTTATGAGTGTAACAGGGATGCGGAAATTGGAGCAGAATTGCTCCTGCTGAGACGGCCGTTGCTATCTGGTTTACCTGCAAATAGCAACACGAGCGCATATGTTGTGCATAAATTTAAACATGATGCAAGTTCCCGTTGGACCATGAATGTTGTCATTGGACGATTAGGATGACGTCCTCGGACTATGAAGTCCTGGGCCATGAAACATATAATACAGGATTCGCAGGCTATGAAATGATGTTCTCGGGCTATGGGAATGATGCCTCTGAACCATGATGTCTTTGAATAATGCTATGTAGAGAGAAAGTGGGGTCCTCAGGCCATGGTATGACGTTCTCGGGCCATGAAAATGGTGCCTCTGAACAATGATGCCTTTGGATAATTTGGCGATCTTTCAGCCCATGAAATACAGGATTTGGCAATCTTTTAGCCGATGCAAGACTTAAATGAAGTGGCGATATTTCAGCCGATGCAAGATTTAAATGAAGGTGGCGATCTTTCAGTCGATGCAAGATTTAAATGAAGTGGCGATATTTCAGCCGATGTAGGATTTAAATGAAGGTGGCGATATTTCAGCCATGCAGATGGAGGTAGATCTTAACCTCGTAAGGTAGAAAGGTAGCCTTATACAATGCAAGAGAATGCAGATAGAGGTAGAGCTTAACCTCGAAAGGCAGAATAGTAGCCTTATGCAATGCAGAAAATGCAGATGGAGGTAGAGCTTAACCTCGGAAGGCAGAATAGTAGCCTTATGCAATGCAGAAAAATGTAGATGGAGATAGAGCTTAACCTCGGAAGGCAGAATAGTAGCCTTATGCAATGCAGAAAATACAAATGGAGGTAGAGCTTAACCTTGGAAGGCAGAACAGTAGCCTCATGCAATGCAGAAAAGTAAAAGACGAATGGTAGTAAAATCCCTTAGCTGATAGATGATTGCGATATTGTGGCTGCTGGGGATATCATGTACTAATAGCAATTGTGAGTAGGTGTGATGGTTCCTAAGGTTGCATTCCTGAAAAGTATGAGTGTATAAATATTATTGATGTCCTGTGACCTGGGTGCCTGCATCCAAAGAAAAATTGTGAGTTTTGTAGAGGGGAAAGGTTAGTTCGTATTCCCCGTGGACTTCGCTTGTCCTGCTTGGCATGATGTTGTGTATCATTGAGGCAGCGTCGCTAAGCAAAGAAATTTGATAATAGATATGCATGATTTAGTAAAGTATAACATTAATGTATAATTGAGAAATAATTTTTCTTTAGATAAACCGACGACTGCGATGCGGTCCAAGACATTGCAACCTTTCTCGCTCCGGAATTTTGAGGGTCCTCCTCAAAATTCTGCCCCAGTTTACTAGGTTGCTGCTTCTGATGGCTGCTTGTGGTAAATGGCTGAAATCATCTTCGAAATTTTGAGGGTCCTCCTCAAAATTCTGCCTTAGTTTCCAATATCGGGGAAAATGAAAATTTTATTGAATTGTGACCGAACCCATAAGGTTTCCTATGTATCCCCTCTTAAAAGGGAATCAGGTCAGATGTAGTTCAAATTACATCATAAAGGAAATCATAAATGGTTACACATAGTATTGCGTGACTGCATCTGAATTGATTGGTTTTGGTCAAACTTCTCCATCCATTTCCGCGAGTATGAGGGCTCCTCCTGTTAGAACCCGATGAACCATGTATGGACCCTGCCAGTTGGGAGAGAATTTCCCTTTGGCATCATCTTGACATGGAAAGATTTTCTTCAATACCAGCTGTCTTGGTGTGAATTGTCTTGGCTTGACTCTTTTGTTAAAGGCTCTGGACATTCTTTTCTGATAAAATTGACCATGACAAACCGCATTCATTCTTTTTCCATCTATGAGGGCTAACTTCTCGTAGCGACTCTTTACCCATTCTGCGTCGTCAAGTTCTGCTTCCTGTATGATTCTGAATGAGGGAATTTCTACCTTGGCGAAAATGACTGCCTCTGTACCATAAACTAGCATATAGGGAGTTGCCCCGGTTGGCGTGCGAACTGTGGTACAGTACCCCAATAAGGCAAATGATAGCTTCTCATGCCACTATTTGTGCTTTTCTATCATTTTCCTTAGTATCTTCTTGATATTCTTATTGGCGGCTTCTACGGCTCCATTCATCTGAGGTCTGTAGGCTATAGAATTCTTGTGTTTGATCTTGAAAGTTTCACACATGGCCTTCATCAAATCAATGTTGAGATTGGAGCCATTATCAATGATGATTGATTCTAGAATCCCGAATCGACAAACAATGCGGTCGCGGATAAAGTCTGCCACAACTTTCTTAGTCACGACTTTGTATGATGCTACTTCAACCCATTTGGTGAAATAATCAATTTTCACTAGAATGAACATGTGCCCATTTGATGCGGTGGGAGGGCTCGATAGGTCCAATGACATCCATTCCCCAAGCGGCGAACGACCATGGTGAGCTTGTTGCATTAAGATCATTGGGAGGTACCTTTATCATGTCTGCATGGATCTGACAGTGGCGGCACTTTAGGACATACTGGATGCAGTCCGTCTCCATTGTCATCCAAAAATAACCTGCCCCGAGTATCTTCTTGGCTAAGACAAAACCGTTCATATGTGGACCGCAGGTCCCAACATGGATTTCTTCTAACAGTTTAGATGTTTCCTTTGCATCGACACACCTTAGTAATCCCAAATCAGGAGTTCTCATATACAGGATTCCTCCGTTGTGAAAGAAATTGTTAGATAACCTCCGAAATGTGCGCTTCTGAGTAGGATTTTCAAGTTATGGGTATTCTCCCTTTGTCAAATATTCCTTGATATCATGAAACCAAGGCTTCCCGTCTGCTTTTCCTTGACATAAGCACAATAAGCTGGCTGATCATCAATCTTCACCGGAATAGGATCTATAAAGTTTTTATCTGGATGCTAAATCATAGATGATAGGGTTGCCAATGCGTTGACAAACTCATTCTGGACTCTGGGAACATGCCGAAGTTCTGTCTTTGTGAATCTCTTCCTCAACTCCTGTACATGATGCAAATACGGGAGTATCTTGGAATTCTTAGTTGCCCATTCTTCTCGGACCTGATTTATAAGGAGGTCTGAATCTCCGATTACTAGAAACTCTTGAATGTTCATGTCAATGTCCATCTTGAGCCCCAGGATGCAAGCTTCGTAGTTGGCCATGTTGTTGGTGCATGGGAACCTGAGCTTGGCAGATACCGAATAATGTTGGCCGGCTTCTAATACTAGGACTGCTCCTATGCCAACTCTTTTGAAGTTTGTTGCTCCGTCTAAAAAAATTCTCCAACCATTATAGGATTCTACAATATCCTCTCCTAAGAAGGATACCTCTTCGTCAGGAAAATACGTCTTTAGAGGCTCGTATTCTCCATCCACGGGATTTTCGGCAAGGTGACCTGCCACTTGGCCAGCTTGCCAGTGTGCATGGGCTTCTGAAAGATGTACTTTAATGGATCCATTCTTGAAATGAGATACGTAGTATAGGCACAGAAATAGTGCCTCAGCTTATGAGCTACCCAAGTCAGAGCACAATATGTGCGTTCCAATAGAGAATACCGGGCTTCGTACGGGGTGAATTTATTGCTGAGATAATAGATGGCCTGCTCTTTTCTTCCTGTTTCATCATGGTGCCCCAGAACACAACCAAACGCCTCATCCAATACTACAAGGTTGAGTAGTAGGGGTCTACCTGGTTCAGGTGGAACCAAAACTGGTGGTGTTGACAGGTACTCCTTGATTCTGTCAAAGGCTTTCTTATAATCATCAGTCCATTTGGTAGCGGCGTCCTTCTTCAACATCTTAAAGATCAAATCACAAATGATAGTGGACTGAGCTATGAACCGGCTGATGTAGTTAAGTCTCCCCAAGAAACTCATAACCTCTTTCTTGTTCTTTGGTGGTGTCAATTCTTAGATGGCTTTGACCTTTGACGGATCCAATTCTATTCCTCGGTGACTCACAATGAACCCAAGTAGTTTTTCAGAAGGAACCCCGAATGCACATATAGCGGGATTCAATTTCAGGTTGTACCTTCTCAGTCTGTTGAAGAACTTCCTCAAATCTTCCATGTGGTCAGTGGCTTTCTTGGATTTGATGATAACATCATCTATACACTTCGATCTCTTTATGTATCATGTCATGAAAAATAGTGGTCATGGCCCTCATGTAGGTGGCCCCATAATTCTTTAACCCAAACGACATTATCTTGTAATAATACATTCCCCACGGCGTAATGAAGGCTATTTTCTCAGCATCTTCTTCGCCCATCCAGATCTGATGATACCCAGCAAAACAATCAACAAATGATTGTAGCTCATACTTGGCGCAATTGTCAATTAGAATGTGTATGTTTGGCAAGTGGAAATCATCTTTGGGACTAGCCCGATTGGGGTCCTGTTAGTCGACACAGACTCTAACCTTCCCGTCCTTCTTCGTTACTGGCACGATATTGGCTAACCATGTCGGATACTCTACTACTCTGAGTACCTTAGCTTTGATCTGCTTAGTGACTTCTTCCTTGATTTTCAAACTTATGTCTGGCTTGAACTTTTTGAGCTTCTATTTCACTGGCGGATAGGCCGGATCAGTCGGTAGTTTGTGAGCCATGATAGATGTACTGAGACCGGTCATATCATCATACGACCAGGCGAATATGTCCTTATACTCCTTTAGGAATTCCGTGTATTCTTCCTTTTCTGATGGTGACAAATGAACACTGATGCGTGTTTCTTTGACGTTTTCTGCATCTCCCAAGTTAATAACCTCAGTCTCGTCCAAGTTAGACTAGGTCTATTCTCAAAATCCTCAACCTTTTTAACAATCTCTTCTATTAAATCATCTCCTTCTGAGTCTATATCCGTTTGCTGCGTTATCTCATTGCATGTCACAATCGTCGATTCATTAAGATAAGTAATAGTAATGTTGTGTAAATGAAGTAAACGATAAAAAGTAATAAGAGCAAGATTTATAAGAAACTGAAATGCTTTGATAAATTTCATAATTGTTTTGAACATTGGAGCTCTTATTTCTAAATTAAAAATGCGGAAAGAAAGTCAACTAGCGAAAAATAGAGATAGTGCATGGTGCTTTATTCAGCCTTGCTACCCCGAAGCTTTTCGGGCCCTGGTGGTTCTGATGGACCAATTGTTGAGGCGTGCTCCTCGGCTCACAGCTTGTATATAAGGTCCTTCCTCCCCCTCCTCCTCGAAAATGACACAACAGTCCATATTATCATCTTCCAAAAACAAATTCCTCATCGCTGCTAGTGCTTCCTCTTCTTCCGACCCATATATAACATCGACTGGCTGGAAAGTCTACTCCAAGAGAGGTATCAGATGTTCCAGTGGGTAGTGGGGACTGCGCCATGGTGGCGACCAGTGGTTGAACTCCTCCCAAGTGTATTCATATCCCAAACCGAAAGTGGTACAGTGTTTCTTCAACTTGATAGGCTTAGCAATTCCTTGGAGATTCTTGACGAGTCCCTAGCCAGGTTCGTACCCGCACCAGTTCAATATTCTTTTGATTTTGTTGTCCCACCATTTATCCTTGTCCACGATGTTGAATCGCTCAATGTGGTGTTAGGGTTCTCCGCCTATCTTTCTTCTTCCTCCGATTGCTGGGATGGTCTGGCTACTGTATATGGGATTGCTATCGTCGCCATGAATAATCACCTCTTGGTGATTCCACTCAAACTTCACTGCCTGATGTAGGGTTAATGCTACAGCTCCAGCGGTATGAATCCATGACTGTCCCAATAGAAAGCTGTAACACGCCGGGACATCTATTACGTGAAAATCAACGTCAAACCAAGTCGGTCTTATTTGCAGACACAAACTGATTTCCCCAATAGTGGACCTTTGGGAACCACCGAAAGCTTTGACATTGATGGCTCCATCCTTGATCTCATGCAGGCTCTTTCCCAATGTTCTAAGAGTCACGAATGGATAAATATTGAGGCTAGACCCTCCGTCAATCAGATCTGGTGATGAAATAATCCTCGCACTGCACAGTGATGTGCAATGCTTTATTGTGACTCAAACCTTCTGGTGGCAACTTATCTTCATGGAAAGTGATCTTGTGACTCTCCAATACCTACCCTACCATATTTGCCATTTCTCCTCCCGTGATGTTGCTTGGTACATATGCCTCACTCAGTACATTTATCCTTGTCCACGACGTTGACTCGCTCAATGTGGTGTTAGGTTTCTCCGCCTATCTTTCTTCTTCATCCAATTACTGGGATGGTCTAGAAATTGTATATGGGATTTCTATCATTGCCATGAATAATCACCTCTAGGTGATTCCACTCAAACTTCACTTCCTGATGTAGGGTTGATGCTACAACTCTAGCGGCATGAATCCATGACTATCCCAATAGCAAGTTGTAACATGCCGGGACGTCTATTACTTGAAAATCAACGTCAAACCAAGTCGGTCCCATTTGCAGACACAAACTAATTTCCTCAATAGTGGAGCTTTGGGAACCACCGAAAGCTTTGACATTGATGGATCTATCCTTTATCTCATGCATGCTCTTTCCCAATGTTCTAAGAGTCACGAATGGATAAATATTGAGGCCGGACCCTCCGTCAAGCAGATCTGGTGATGAAATAATCCTTGCACTGCACAGTGATGTGCAATGCTTTATTGTGACTCAAACCTTCTGTTGGCAACTCATCTTCATGGAAAGTGATCTTGTGACTCTCCAATACCTGTCCTACCATATTTTCCATTTCTCCTCCCGTGGTGTTGCTCGGTACATATGCCTCACTCAGTACTTTTAACAAGGCATTCTTATGTGCACCAGAGCTTTGCAGTAGAGATAAGATAGAGATCTGTGCTGGTGGTTTATTCAATTGATCAATGACTGAGTACTCCTTTGCTTGTATCTTCCTCCAGAGATCATCAGGCCCAATTTCGGTCGGTTGTCTAGAGGCCTGCTTACTCGATTCAGCTAAGTGTTTTGGAGTATAAATCCTGCCAGTTCTTGTCATACCCTGCGCTGCAACTGCTTCTCTAGATTTGGCTTTCCCTTTTCTCCTCGCCTCGGCTGTATAATCCTAAGGGATGGCCTTCATATGGAATGGTGCTATGTCCGACATTGCTGCCGAAATGGGTACCATTGCTTTGGAAGGTAACACAACAACTTCAAATGGAATAAGTGCCTTCGGGGACCCAAACTCGGCCTCAATCGGCCCTGGAATTTTTACAGAAGATGGTGTTTCAAGATCAAGTGGTATGGACATGTTCACTTCAGCGCCTCCAGAAGGCTGGATCTGGACTACAATCGGGTTAAGTATGACTGTTGGTTTCTTTGGCTCGTCACCTTCAACGATCAATCCGATTGATCCTTTGGGGTCCCAATCATCTTCTATCTCAATCATGTGAACACCTCCACCCTTGTGGTCTGGTAGAGGGTTGTTACGGATATTCGGAGCAAGCTCCTTTGCCACGATGTTCTTGTTGTCAATCAAAGCTTGGATCTTATCCTTCAGAGAACAACATTCATCAATGGTATGCCCCTTCATGCCGTAATGGTCTGCACGAGTTTTGTTTGGGTTAACCCATTGGGAGGGGTTTTCTAGGGTTATGGCAGGGATAGGGGTGATGTAACCAATAGCTTTAAGCCTTTCATACAGTCGGTCATTTGGTTCGGCAATGGCAGTGTATTTTTTGGGAGGTCTACGGTCGAAGTTTGGTCGGGGTCTAGGGAAATTTTGGCGAGGGGTCAGTGATTGATAGTGGTCTTGTTGGGTGTTGTAGGCTTGGTAGACGTGTGCGGGTTGGGAGTATTTGGGTGAAGTAGGCTGATATGCAGGAGGTGGAAATGATTGGTAAGTGGGTGGTGGAGCTTGGTAAGAGGGCAAATGTGCTTGGTAATTTGAGGCAGGTTGATATGTAAGAGGGGGTATTGGGTAGGCTTGGTATTTTATTGGGGCTTTTGTTCTCTGTGTAACCATCACGGCACTCACATCCCTTTTCTTGGATGTGCCACCAGACTATAGAGCCTTGTTGGTAGCCTGTAATACTTCAAAGTTAGTGACCATACCACTTTTAATACCTTCCTCGATTCTCTCCCCTAGCTTGATGGTGTCGGAAAATTTCTAGCCTTCAATCAATATCAACCTTTTGTAGTACTGTAGGTCTTAAGCCCGAACAAAAAACCTGTTCATTTCCCTTCTTCTAAAGTTGGCCTGACCTTAGCAGCCTCTGATCTCCAACGAGTAGCATACTCGCGGAATGTCTCTGTAGGTTTCTTCTTTAAGTTTTGGATGTAGAACACATCTGGCACATTTTCCATGTTGAATCTGAACCTGTCCATGAAATCAGACGCCATACTTACCCGGTTCGATCACTTCTTCGGGTCTTGGCTAATGTACCAAGATAGAGCATTCCCGTTCAGACTTCTCATAAAGAGCTTCATGCGAATATTTTCATCTTTTCCTACTCCGACCAGCTTGTCGCAGTATGTCCTCAAATGAACCCTGGGATCCCCGGTGCTAACGAACATTTCAAACTTGGGAGATTTGTAACCCTCGGGTAGTTCGACATCTGGTTGAATGCAAAGGTCTTCGTAATTCAGTCCCTCGATCCCCTTGATTCCTTCAACACCTTGAGCTCGGCTAGTCATTTTCTTGAGTTCTACGGCCAGATTCCTGATAAGAGAGTCTTTGTCATCAGACTCACGTGTGCTCGAGGCGGGCTGAATGAGGTGCGGTATGGTTTCCACATAGATGGGGGGGGGGTGATGATCATTTGTGGAGTTTAGGGGTTTGGGAATGAGCAGTGGGGTGTTGCTTGAAGTATGGCATGTGTTGCAGTGGTGATGGGAAGTGGGTTGGTTTTGTGGGGGTGTGGGATTTTGGGTGTTGGAGAAATTGATATCTAGGGTAGTGAGGGAAAACGACAAGCTTCCCAAGTTCCAAACTTAGTCCAGTTCTTCCTGAAATTTCAATAACTTCTGTTCGAGCTGGGAGGCACTTTCCTTGGAAACTTGAATACCCTGAGGAGCCTCTGCCGTTTCAACTGAGTTCTCCTTTATGATGTTGCTCAAATCTTCCATTTTCCCTTGTTCTTGTTTCTGATAGGACTCAGAGGAGGAGGAGGTGGAGGGCCCTTAGATCTTGTGGAGTACGATGACGATGCCATAGTGCACGAAATAACCTTTGGGGAAGGGTAATAAAACAAAAAGTAAACAAAAAGGTAACAAGTTAGTGAGGACCGTGAGGAGAAAACATTTCAATATTTAAACACATAGTGCAAGAATATAAGTCGTGTCTTAATTTGGGAGCCTCATTGTGCCCGAGGTAGGCCTAACGACTAGTTTATTTGGAGAACTTACAATGCTAAATGCCTCATTTTATTGATAAGAATAAGATGAGTCCCAAAATGACACTAAAAATAGCAGAAAAATAAAATGTCACTAATGGCCATTGGCCTTATGACATTTTAAGCAAAGAAAAGACTCCTAACTACTTAGTCCCAGAAGAACCTTCCCCAGACTCGGCATCTTTAGCTCCATCGAACAGCTTCACCAGCTCATGTAGTCCTGGCAGTAAGTAGGCTCTAGCCAAGTGTCCTACTTTGTTTCCCTCAGCATTTTGGCAATTTTCAATCCTCTGGATGAACTTCCTTTCTAGCTCCACTAAACCCCGCTCTAAATACCTCAGTCGCTTATTGGCGCTGACAACCATATCTTTTCCATTCTTTAATTAGCTTTTGATGGGCTTCTTGAATTTCCTGGTGCTCACTTTCGCATTCCCGAATCCTCTTGCACAATTGGTTGTACTTAACCTGTACTTCAGCCTTCTCGTCGATGACCCTATGACCTCGAACAAGCCTGGGTTGTCCTAACCCACTGTGATCGTCCTCTAACCAACTTGGATAGTATGGAGTATAACCAGCATGGTACCTGTCTGGTTCTATGGAATCCT
The DNA here is from genome assembly GCA_026770625.1 of Nicotiana glauca. NCBI lineage: Eukaryota > Viridiplantae > Streptophyta > Magnoliopsida > Solanales > Solanaceae > Nicotiana > Nicotiana glauca. The sequence goes on along the minus strand of MU771035.1, from coordinate 20,573 downwards.
TTCCCAGGATGATTTTGCAGTGCCACATATGTTGAGCTTGGCACTTGTATGGACTATCGTGATCTTGAAAGTCGGCCCTGAAGTGACTCATTTTGTCGAACCTTGTTATAACCTGCTTTCTTCCTGCCTGCCTCATGACTTGGAGAGGGACATAAGGATAAGTTCCTCTCAAACCGATGAGTATAAGAAATGGTGCATCCCGAGATCGGACAATGAACTCTTCAGTAGGGAACCATTCGAACATCCATTGCACTTGGTCCTCTTTTAGATTTTCGAACAACTCTACCCACCCTTTGGCATCTTCTGGTTAGGCAAACATGTTAGGCATATATTCATTTGTCTGGGTTGATGGAAGGCGATATGATCATCGCAGTCTCTGCGCAGAATCTCTTGCCGATATTCACCCCTTTGGAGGTGCTCTATAAGCTAGAGTTGGAGCAGTAAATTACAACCCTCAAAGTGTTTGGCCCTTTGTTGACAATTTTCCAGGGCTCGGTATATCTCCGCAACGATCATAGGTACTATGCTAAAAGGCTGCCTGCCAATTCCCTCCATTAAAGTCTTGGTGACTATGACCAGTCTGATATGGATCCTAGCCTTCTTCATAGGAAATACTATCATCTCCAAAAAGTAGAACATATAGACGAAGACTCTTCTGTGGATATGCCCCAATGATGTGAGGGCAAATTCATCTGGGTAAGTGCGGTAAGACTTGCTATGGCCGTATCTCTCGTACAGATAGTCAAAAGGAATGTAGGAATCCTTCAAGCGGGTCAAGTCTGTGTTCTTCTTTAGTCCCATCATTTTGAGAAAACCCCTACCTTTGCGATTTTCTGGCATAAGCAAACCCGTAATCTCCCATGGGAAACCAACTAGCCCTCCTATTTCCTCCAGCAAAGGTGTCATTTCAAGGTCTCTGAAGTGGAACACAGATTTTTCGCCATCCCAGAATAGAGTTGTAGCCTTTATGATTTTGTTGTTAGGTTGGATTTCTAAAAGAGAAGGCAAGTTTCCCAGATATTTGCGGATGAGAGTCTGATCACTGGAGTGAAGGTCTTCCCACCAGTTTAGCAACCTTGGGTGGATGTTGGTTACCATGTCGCATTTGGGGACTTCGTGCCTCATTTTATGCAAAATAAAGTGTTAGACCTTTACCCCGCCAGACTCGACTATTTAAATATCAATAATTGGCATAAGCAGCATTTAGTTCTCCAAATAAATGCACAGATGTGGTAATATCCGTTTGGGTTCCAGGGAAACCCAGTGGACTTTGGACAAGGACATCTTAAAGAGTCCTTATGCGGACAACATAACTGACTCGGCTAGGTTTGACAGTGATGCATGCACAATTGAACAGAGTAAGGTTTCTATGGGGTGCTATACTGGTACCCTCGAGCGGACAACTCAAGAGGGAAGGGAACGGAACCGTCGACTGCATTGCTGATCGACTGGTTTTACCGCAAATACGCCTTTGCCAAATTTAGGGAGTGATAATATCGGAAGGACGCAACCATTCATTATAAGCGTTGCTATGGTATTTTGTTTGGCACTAATGGAATATGATATTGAATATGCAATTACAAGAATGAAACAAGTTGTCACGTATTTGCACATTCATAAAGTAATGATTACAATAATTGCTCATAATTATAACAATATTGAAGGAAAGCAGTAAAAGAAAGCATTAAAGAAAAGAAACAAAGAGCCAAGTCAGTTTCGTAGTACAAAAGAGATAAAGATATTGAATAAAGGCAATAAAGATGCAATAAGGTCACAAGCAGCATGAAATGGTAAAATCCTAAAGAATATCCCCAGCAGAGTCGCCATGCTGTCGATGCCCCCTTTTTCTAAATGCGAAATCGGGTTTATGACATTTGGGCGGACAACTCATTTCCTTTTTATTGTATAAAAAATAGTGCAAATGATTTTAAAAGCAAATTAAAAGTACTGAGCCAACAAATAACATATAAATATCAATTTAAAAATATTGGGACTAATTTTACAATAACAAAGTGCTATTAATTTAGAAGTAGGCTAAAATTACAATTATATGCGATTTAGCCTTTTAAATACCAAACAAATTTATAAAAATATATTGCCTTAACTATATTTTGGTATAAATATGGGAGAACAATGAATTATTCACCAAAATTGATGATTTTGGGAATAATTATTGATTTTTATACTGCTAAAAAGGATAATAAATTGATTTTAAAAAATCTTTAAAAATTAGAAAAAAATGCCAAAACACTTAGCTATGCTTATATATGCATATATATGGTATTTTGATAGTACTTTTGTATATGAAAATTATATATAAAAAAATTGGGTATCAACAAGAACGTGACGGAAAATTGATGTACAATTAGGGGCACAGTTCATATCCTTAAAGTGGCAAAAACGACATGAAATCAGGCACTTGTTGGGAGGCAACACAACTTTACTGCTTTCTTTTATTTTTATTTTTATTATATTATTTTGTAGTATTTATTTTGATTTGTAGGATGATTAGCATATGAAACAAAGCAATTGGAAGAGGTCAAAAGCGAGCTTGATGGTGAGAACTAAGCGTGGGATGCCCGCACAAAGGACCATACCTGGGAGAAGGTCTGAGTATCCCTTGAGCTACTAATTATTTGGCCTTTGGCCTACCAGGGAGTCTCTTTTATCCTCTTGTTATTTATAGTGTGTATTGAGAACATTGCATAAATTTTAAGTGTGGGGTGAATAAATTATTTGGGTCATTTTTTGTGCTATATTAGCTTAGTTGTAGTTAAAAAAAAGTAGAAAAAGTAGGCTTTTCCCGACAGTGAATCTCCTAGACAGTTTTCTTGAGGGACTTAAGTCTAAAGAAAAAGGATAAAAAGATTTTCTTTTTAGGTAGTGTAATAATTCTCCCTTGATTTTTCTTTGTGTCGCGGTTCTTTTCCAAAGGTTTTATTTGAACCGGGTGCAGTTACTTTTATTTTTTTTAGGAGTAGGAGTTATTGTGAGATGAATTAAATTGAAACAATATCTCTTGAATTTGTTATGCCTTGAAATAGTGAGTACTTTGGTTATGACGCTTATGCTCAGTTTTTTATTCTTGTATAAATACCTTAAATCGTATTTTACTTTGCTTAACTGCTTTGACTAGAGTGTCTTGATGAATCTAATCCTGAGTGAGTTATGTGCCATGTGTGTGTGAGGTTTGTGCGTTATTCTGTGCAGTGCAATTGATGTCTAGAACTTGCCCTGTGTTTGCAAAACGAAATAGTAGCGATGTTGAGTCTTGGAAGTAATATATGCGTTTCTTTGTTGAGCCAGATATATATAGTTTACCAGCGTAATTATTATGTATCGTAGTTAACCTCTTTGATCCTGTAATCCTGTTTCTTTGGCAACCACATTACAAACCTTACCCATTTGTTTGAATTAACCATCTATTTGAACCTTTTCACCTCCCATGAGCACTTGAATTGTTATGGACTTTGTAAAAGTTAAAGTGTGGGGTGGTTGGTTTGGCTTTTGAGTGGAACTAGTGAAATAAGGAGGAAGGTGCACTGTTTTGAAAAAAATAAAAGCCACTTGAATTGAAAAAAATGAAAGGACAAAATAGTTGAATTGCTATGAAAAATGTTCCTTGATAGTGGTTACTCTTGATGTAATTGTGCTTAAAGAAGTATGTAGTTAATATTTATTGATGTGAAGGTGGAGTTATGGTTTGACATAAGTGTGGGGTTTAAATGTTAAAGCATATGTATTAAAGTGCTTATGGAGGTGTATTCACTCTTATATCCAAATGTATCCTACCCGACCCGCAACCTACATTACAACCAATTAAAGTCCTACTTGATCCTAGAATGAATGAGCTTGATTGGTAGAGTAGTACACTACAGGCAAGCCTATGGTGCATCATTTGTGGCATATGAATATTGTTTCTGAGAGTGAGTGAATTCTTTCTATATTGAGTTCCTAATTATTCTTGAATTTTATGTGTGTGGAACTATTCTCTTTTATTGTGTGAGGGCACTTGATTCATGAAGGAAAGGTAATGTCATTGACTTGTATGTTAGAATAAGTGAGTGAGTTGTGAATAATGCATGATATTTGTGAGTCAAATCTTAAGGTGAAGATGTTACACTCTTGTGCTTAGTCTATTTTAAAGATTCTTGGTGTGATGAGTTAGGAGAATTGTTTAAAAAGGTCGTGTCTATAAAAGTGTCATTTGATTGCTCGAGGACGAGCAACGTTTAACTGTGGAGTAATGATGTTTGGCGATAATTATATATTTTTAGTGCATTACTTACATTACATTTTGGGATTTAATGTTAAACTATATTATATTTGTGCTTAATTGAATTTATTTTATGTGTAGGTACATGAAAGACGAAATTAGGAGCAAAATAAAGATTTTATGTGTATTTTATGCACTACAAAAACGACTCGTGATGATTTGATGATGGGAATAATTTTGATGTCATGATTTGATGATTGAAGACATAATGATGGAGTGATAATTAATATTTGAAAAGCAAAGAAAAGAAAAGAGAAAATTAGCCAAAATTTGGCATCAATTGAGACGAAGCAGCAGTAGCAAGCGACGCGAGACAAATGCCTCGCGTAAGGCTTCGCGACGCGAGGTCTAGCACGGGTTGCTTCGTGCGTTCCACGTGGTGACGCGTGGTTCGAGTTTCGAAGTTGTGTTATCTCCTATTTGATTTTGGAATTGGTTATTTCGTTTAGGTCTTTTTCCTACACATATAAATAGTTATTAAATACCATTTTTAAAGGAGTTTTGCGACCGGAGGCAAGAACATCACGCTAGGAGGAGGCTTCGAACGAGTTTTTCCTCTCTTCTTTTAATTTCCATAGTTTATTCGTTCTAGAGTTTTGGGTGCTGCATGAATGTTGTAGTTTGAAGATTGAATTGTTCTTATTATTTTATCATATTAATTTATTTTTCAATCTTGCGTTTAGTTATTTGATTGCTTGATCACCAATTGAATACTATCTACAATTCTAGGATTAAACTCAGGATAGGGAATTAAAGATTGCATATAAGATTAAGTAGAGTAAGATCTTAACTCTGGAGGGAGGGCATATTTGCGATTAGGATAGCAATATACCTAATCGTCCTGCTCGGTTACTATACAGGAATTGTTAATGCGTTTTTGTTAATTCTAATTTCATAGGAATATAGGCATTAGATTAGCTTGAATAGGCGAGTTGTACTTCTGGAGAAGGCTACAAGAAATATTAACCATGTCAACCAATAAATCAGATAAATTAATTAGACGATTTAAACGGAAAACTCAACAGGATGGTTAGCTAACACATAACGCTAGAATATTTTTTCCCATTAAATTCGTCTATAAGCTTGTCGTTGTTTTCTTTAATCTCTTAATTTTTTAACCTAGATTAATTTCAGTACATTAGGATTCGCTTGAATATATTAATTGTTTAGTTTAGTTTAGTTGATAGTTAATCGAAAGTCCTTGTGGGTATGATATCTGGACTTACAATCCTATATTACTTGTACGACCACGTTTACTTGCGTGTGCGTTTGGGAGCAACATAGATCCTTTGGTTATTGCATAGATCATGCGAGCAAGCAAGCCAGAAATTCTTTTCGTTGAGATAGGAACAAAACAGATTTGGTTCAAATAATTTCAAGATTGTTCGTGGAGGTTTCTACAGAAAGACCCCTTGGTTATGACAAACGGATCACAATTACAGATACCTGGGAGCATATTGATGGAATGAACGAAATACGAACAGTTAACATAATATGGTCATAGATCTCCCGGAGGTGGTGGCTAAACACGCCGCAGAGTTCAGGAGCGAGCAAGATTATCTTGCTGAATGAAATAAGAACTGGCTGCTCGCCGCAGCAGAGTGCTTTGCCCATGCTGCTATCCGCTGCCGAAGCGCTCAAGGGCTATTTCCCATAGGAAGCCCATCTTCAGAGCTACTTTCTCAACAAGCTCTAGCTCTAGGGCTTTGTAAAAACTCTCTTCTTTATCATACGATACGAGGCATCCAAACTACTATAGAGGAATATTAAAATCAAATAACAGGTCCAACCTAGACTACTAAGGGGTCGGTTGGTAGGGTGTATCAGAATAATACTAAATATGGTGTATTAGTAATGTAGGGATTGGTAATGCATGTGGTAGTAATGCAAGCATTAGTTATGCAGAGATTATTTTTTATACATTGTTTGGTGTGGTGTATTAAAAACTATAATGCATTGCATATTTTTAAAAAAAAATAATTTTTTACAAAAACGCCCTCTATATTCTTTAGTTTTAAGAAACTTTAAGGATAATTTTATCTTTAGACATACTAATTCATGCATTAATAGCCTTGGTATTACTAATACCATGGTTTTGCTATGCATTAGCTATACACAAGATAATACCAAATAGGATATATAACTAATGCTTGTATTAGTTATACATATGTTGAAAAAGTGTACCAAACAAGATATTACTGCCGCACAAAACTAATAAAAGCATTATTTTGTGTATCCTTAGGTATCCCCTAGAAATGCACACATCAAGAGATCGCCTAAGTGACAACTGACAAAAAGCTGAACAAGCAATAATTTTATACTTAATTGTAGCCAAAAGTCCAAAAAAGAGTATCACAAGCAATAATATCTCTCTATATATATCATGCAAGTGATGTGGCAACCCTCATTGATCAAGAATTATATTTATCTGATTTCTCTTCTTCTTCTTTTTTTCTTTTATTACCTCTCATTTTAATAGGATACTCAACTCAATTATTAAATCTAAACAGTTAAGCTATTAAAAATGGAAAGTATCGTTTCGGAATTTTTGGCAAACCAACCGTTACAAAGCAAAACTTTCACGTTTAAGTTCATCTAAACTGTTAAAGAGGATACACCACCATTTTAGCATCCTCCAAAAATAACTCAAACAAAAATTTACAAGTTCTCAAATTCAAAGGCACCAAAGCAAAGAAGAAACTAACATAGAAGGTAAGAAACTTCATCTTTGGTTAGTGATTGTTTTCATGTATGTCTAAATTAAATTCCTTTCTTACTCATCTCGGGCTTGTATTCGTTTTTCCATCTTCGCGTCACAATAGTCGCTTCAATTTTGGTTGATGTTTTGCTTTATTAAATTCCTTTTTTACATCCAGTGACCTGTATTAGTTTTTCGGTCGTTGCGTCACCATACTTGGAGATCGGCAACATCATATATAGACGACAAACCATATAAATAAAGTAGGAAAACACATATATTTTATATATTCTGGTTCTCAGTAAAAGTATTGTTGCTTGATATAAATCAGCATCCAATAACAAACCGTTTTATTTATTTATTCTCCCTTTTGGGGTTTTTTTCCCTCTGTTCAATATTTTTTTCTCATCTATATTGTATTTTTATCGCTTTGTTTCAATGTATATTCTAGCTCCGTTAGCTAGAATTGCAAACACTCATATAATGTTGAAGCATATCACATAAGTTCTTTTACTATATCTCTTTATTGCTTCAGTTTTTATTGATGATCGTGCTAAAGGGAGACAAAGGAACATAATGTCCCACTGCCAGATTAAATCTCAAAGGCCCAACCAATCTATTGCTCGTTTTATCCTCTATTTATTATTATTGTTGCTGAATGTGTTAAGAATTAGCTCTCTTTTTTTTCACATTTTTCCTTTCATGTTAGTGGGAGGCGTGGAGCAATAAAACGTGCCATATTTTTGTTGAAGAACTAGCTCCTCTTTAACTCTCAAAATAATCTGATTATTGGGATGAGAATACACATACTCATGTATATATATTTTAATTCTCTTCAAAAAGGCTGTGAATGAATATACGTGAAGAATGCTATTGCCTTGATAGTGATTGAACTATTAATGCAGTTTTACCAGTTGTAGTAGGTTGTTTATCCATTATAATAGTTCATGGTAAAATTAGGAACAAATATTTGGTTAGTATTGATACCTAATTTTTTCCCTAAGTTATTTTATACCCAAAATACTTCTAAAATAGCATATTTGTGCATATATAAGCACACCCAAGAGTTCTGACATTTTTAATGATTTTTAAACTAATTTATTGCCTATTTTAACACAACAAAATCCAATAATTATTTCTAAAATTATCAATTTTGGTGAATAACTCATTTTATTCTCATATTTACACCAAATATAATTAAGATAATTTTTTGCATATTTTTACGAATTTCTTTGGTATTTTTAAAGCTAAATTGCATATAATTGTAATCATAGCCTATTTTGTGTTTAATAGCATTTTATAATTACAAAATTAGTTCCAGTATTTTTAAGTTAATATTTATGTAATATTTGTTTACTCAGTATTTTTAACTTATTTTTTTAAAAAACCATTATTACCTTTTTATAAAATAGAAAGGGAAAATTGGCTATTTAAAATCTAGCCTCAATTTCATTTCAAATACAGCCCAAACTCGCACCCCAATTCAAACCCAATTACGCAACCCAATTCCATTTGGACCCGACCCCTGATCCAATCGCCTAAACCCGCCCGTTTTCTTTTTAAAATCTGAGCCATTGATCATTTTTGATCAGCGGCCTAGATCTCTTCTTTCCTTTTTAATTCCAAACGACCCCTAAACTATACCCCATTCTCTTAGAAACGCCACCTCTAATTCCATCTTCTCTCAAACGCTCTCGAACTCTCTCGAAACCTTAGTCGCTCTCTGCCATTTTCAACTCCAAACCCACCGGAGTTCATGGCCGCTCAAGCCATGGACGACCTATACTCACCTTCTACTGCTTTTACACGCTTGATACCTAAAGGTTCGAGGCCAAACTTCGAGGGCCTTCGCTCAGACCTTCGTCGATTCGAGGTCTCCGGCCATCTCCGGCGTGTCTTAGCTTCCTAAGCTTGGTTCCGACCTTATCAACTCCGGATTTGTTCTTGTTTCTTCAAAGCCTTTCTTGTTTCTATGGTTCTCAGAAATCCTAGCCGATTCGAGGTTCTTTTTCTTTTATTTGTTTGGATCTGGGCTCGATCTGTGCTATATGTGATGTTTTAAACATTTTCCCCAATTTTCCTTTTTAAAATCTTTTGATTTCAAACTAGGGTTTCTGAGTCTATTTGTTAAATATTTCGTTCGATTCATTTGTTTATCATCTCTAAGTTTGATTGGTGTTGAAAACCTGATTTTCGGAGATTTGTTGAGTTCCTGAGTCTATCTGTTTGATTTACTTTGTTTGCACCTGTTTAGTGTTGAAAACCCTAATTTATTTTGGGTTTATTTGGGACTCTGAGGCTGTTTATTTGCTTCATTTGCTTATCACCTCTAAACTCTACTGATTTCGAAAAACCCTAGTCCTTTGGGGTCTGTTCGAGTTTCTGAGTTTGTTTATGCAACTCGCCTGTTTGAAATTGCTCATTCACTTCAGCATCTCGTTTCCTTTATGTGATTACTTTTATTCTGAGTTCTTGATATCTGTTAAACTCGACTACTTTTTCAGAAAAAGTTTCACTTGACTCTTTGCATGCTTCTATTCTTTCTCTCTATTACTAAGCCAATGAAACTTGACCTACGTGACTATCATGCTATGAATGCTTGTTGTCTACTAACTCTATGCTATTACTGTATGTTGTTTCTTCTTTCCATAGCTTGGCCTCACATGTCTATTACTTGTGCACTTTGTTTATATACCGAGTCACTTTTGTGATTGATTCTCAAACTCGTGATTGATTTTTAAAACTTTTCCTTTGTGAAATTCTGATTTTTGCTCGCCCGTTAAGGGGTAATTGATTCTCTCTTTGTTTGGCCTTACCAGATCCTTTCCAAGAATAAGTACATTCCTGTACTTAGACTTAATCCCTTACTATATGATTTTACTGCTCCTTTTATGGCAACAATCATTCCGTTTACAAATTGATTTTCTTTCCTTATATTAATTCTGTTAGTGTCCGTTGAGCAATAATCCCGTGATTAAAGGGAAGTCTTGTGTTAATTGGTTCTGACTTGTGATTGTTTCCATGTTTGTGTTAAAACTTTACTTATTACCTTACTTTTCACTCATTTTCAAAAACTATAAATACCTTACCCTCTTTTCTTTAAACACACGAACAACTTGAATTCAAAATACGCACTTACGCTTAAAACTCTCTCTTTCTTTACTACTACTTGTGCTGCTGCTTTGTCTAGCCGGCTGAAAGCCAAGGCTAGACTGTGGACTCTTGTTTGTTCTACTTTTTCAGCACTTTGCTTCTCTACTGGTATGTCCTACTTAATTTACAAGCCTCAACAACAACATGTTTTCTTTAATTGCTCCAGTTTGTCAGTCCTGTCTAATTCTGCTCATGTTTCTGCAGTCTAGATGTGTCACTAGCATGCTGTACTCTGTTCTCTTTCCCTTGTAAATTAATGTTTATCTATGTGTGCACTCTATCAGTCATTTATTATTTACTTGCTACCTTATGAATCCCAAACCCCCGTATCCCCTTATATGTGTTTGTGTTCCTTCAGATGGTTTGTGTCCATGCCAGCATTAGCTATTGCTGTGCATGACCAAACCAAGCCTGCTGGGTTATACAATAAATCCCATAATCCCTTGCCCCTTTTGAATGACTACTGATTCTGTGTAGTTTGAGTTTCACTACTACAATTGTTTTCAAAATCACCCTTACCACTTACTATTTCCAATCCAGTTTTGATAAATCTCTTTCAAACTATGTTCTGCACTTCCACTATGCTCTTAAAACTTAGGTTTTGCCCTCTTGTGTGAGACTTGCCTTGGGACCCTTGAGCTCCCTCTGAACTTGGACACATAAGGGCTGACCCTTCCACACTGCACAACTCAATTTTCTGATTAGCATCTTGGGTGTATGCACTGCCTGGGGTTCCTGAAATCCCTTGGATCTCTGAAACACCATAGATAAGAGAAGGCTTAGAAATCTGGATCTCGAAAGTGGCTCAATCTCATATTATTAGACATTAGGCTGCTTGGATGTAGCTGAGGATTCCTGATGTACTTTGTAATTCCAATTTTATTTATTTTGGGTTGTAATAATTTGTATAAACTCGAGGATTTAGTAAAAAAGGGAAGGGGTTTACTTTTATGTACTAAGGGTAGAAATCATGCCTATAGGGATTTATTTATGATTTGTGCAACTCCATGCGTAGAAAACATATCTATAGGATTCGACACTTGATTTCTGCAATAAAGCATATAGATATCATGCCTATAGGGGTTCACTTCTGATTTCTGCAACTGCACACATAGATATCCTGCCTATAGGATTAACTTCTAATCGTTCTGCAAATTCACATATAGAAATACTGCCTATAGACTCCTGCATTTCTGCATATATAAACGTCATCAGGCAAACAGTTCGTAGGTTTAATAATAAAAGTTACATATAGATACCATGTTCATAGGACTTCTGTTAACGTCTGAAAAGGTGTCAAAACCAGTAAACATGTAGAAAGCATGCCTATATGAAATCTCAAATCTGAATTGTCTCATTCGTTAAAAGCAATATCAACTGTTGTGCTCGTATTATTCTGTTAAAACTGGTAACCTTTTTCTACAATTAGTAGATATCATGCCTAGTTCTATCCAACACTTAGATAAAAGGATTAATTAATCAATCAGATCGGTTTTAATCAACTGCATTTGAGCGAGCCTAATGTAGACTTTCCGTCTAAAAATATGCGTTGAACCAGTCCGCTCGTCGATTTATTTAATTAAGACCAAATCAGTACGTATAAGACATGCTAAACTCTATGACTTTTATCTGATTTATGGAGGCTTATTTGAGCCCTATTTTCATATTTGTACCCCCTTTATTTGTATTATGTGTTTTGATCGACGCCTTAGTATTTTATCCTTTGAAAACTCCTAAAAGCCCTAAACCCCTCTCCCTTTAGGATTCGTAGTCCATTTTCCTCCAGAACTGATAGGATTGGGACGGGTAATAGCATACAATAAGTAACGATACTATTTTGCGCTTTAATACCTTAACGGGGTGGGAAATGGTAGACATGGAGATGATGATCACACAATAACACTATGCGTACAATTGGGTACCGGTATTGTGTGGATGATCCATGTATTTTAGAAGCGTAGGACCCCTTTTCCTTTACATAATTATTTTTCAGATTGTCAATTTTCAGATTCTGCATTCTTGTTTAATTATTTTCCCCTTCTGATTTTTCGCACTACCCTTTTTCTAAAATTTCCCGCTCTTTCACTTCCTTGTTTGACAATTGGTACTCATTACTTGATCCCATTTTTCGGCATTTAGACATTCTTGCCAATAGTTAAGGAGTCATCTATTCGAATTTCAACTTGTCTAATAACCTTTATGCATACCTATTTGCAACTTTTATATGAAATTACCTTGTATGTTTGCTTGCTTTAAAGTCACAATTGTAGCATGGCTGGGAACCATACTAGTGGATCTTGAGGGGTGCCTAACACCTTCCCCTCGAGATAATTTCTAGCGCTTACCCGAACTCTGGTTCTTCATCTCAAATTCTTTCTTAAAGTGTCCTAATGCACTATAATCATTAGGTGGCGACTCTCCGAATCCAAAACACAATTCCCAAACGGGAATAGAGTTGTCTCTCCTAAATGTCGTAAACCCGATTTCTCGCTCTTTAGGGAGGGAAAAGGGGGCATTGACAGCATGGTGACTCTGCTGGGGATTCTTTAGGCTTTTACCATTTCATGCTATATGTGACTTTATTTCTTTCTTTTATTGCTTTTGTTTAATGCCTTTATTTGAAACTGACTTGTTTCTTTTGTTTCTTTTTCTTTAATTACTTTCATTTAGCGCTTTTCCCATCAATGTTGTTGTAATTTTGAGCAATTATTGTAAAATTTATTGTTTGAACGTGAAAATACATGTCAATTTGTTTCATTATTGTAAACTGCATCTTCAACATCATATTCTACTCGTGCCAAACAAATACTATAGCAACGCTTATAATGAGTAGTTGCGCTCTTCCAATACTATCACCCCCTAAATTTGGCAAAGGCATATTTGCGGTAAAACCAGTCGATTAGCGGTGCAGTCGATGGTTCCGTGCCTTTCCCTCTTGAGTTGTCCGCTCAAGGGTACCTTTCTAATACCCCAATAGAAACCTTACTCCAATTAAACTATACATGCATCATGGTCAAACCTAGCTGAGTCAGTTATGTTGTCCACATAATGACTCATTAAGATAGCCTTGTCCAAAGTCCACTGGGTTTCCTTGAAACCCAAACGGACACCTCCATGTTCTGTGCATTTATTTGGACAACTAAAGTGCTTGCTATGCTAATTATTGGCTTAAATAGTCGAGTCCGGTGGGGGGAAGTGCCTAACGCCTTGTTTTGCAGAAAATAAGGCAGGAAGTCCCCAGATTTGGCATGGTAACCAACATTCAATGCAGGCGGACATCTGGCCCGATCTTATTTGCTGCTAGGACTACACGAGCTGGTGAAGCTGTTCGAGGGAGACGAAGATGCCAAATCTGGGGAAGGTCCTTCTGGGACCAAGTAGTTAGGAGTCCTTTTATTCTTTATTTTAATGTAATAGGGCCAATGGCCAATAGTGAAATTTTGCTTTCTATTATTTAGAGTCGTTTTAGATTCGTCTTATTTTTGTCAATAAAATGAGGCATTTAGCATTATAAGTTCTCCAAAACTATTTGTCGCTAGGCCTACATCGGCCACAACGAGGCACCAAAGCTAGGACGCGATTTACATTTTCGCACAATGTGTTTAAATACTACAATATTTTTCCTCATAACCTGCACTAACTTATTACCTTTTATTTTTCTTTTATTTTTTTCCCCTCCCCAAAGGTTAGTTCGTGCATTCTGGAACCATCGTCATACTCCACAAGATCCAAGGGCCCTCCACCACCTCCTCCTCCGAGTCCTATCCGGAACAAGAACAAAGGTAGAATGGGAGATCCAAGTACCAGAAAGGAGATTGAGATTCCTCATGGTACCCCGGTTGCTAAGGAAACTGCTACCCAACTTGAGCAAAAACTGTTGAAAATCCGAGAAGAACTGGATCAGGTTCGGAATTTGGCGCACCTGTCATTTTCTCTCACTGCTCCTGATGTCAACACCCAGTATCCCGCACCTCCACAAAACACCCCACAACCACATATACAACCCACTCATGCTCAACATTGCAACACATGCCACACTCCCAACAACACGCCACTACTCAATCCCCATCCACTGAACACCACAAATGACCATCTCCACAACACTCCTATTTACGTGGATACTGTACCCCATTATACTCAACCAATCTCAAATGCACCTGAGTCTGATGAAAAAGACTCCCTTATCAGGAACTTAGCGGCAGAACTCAAGAAGTTGACCAGCCGAGTTCAGGGCGTGGAAGGTAACAAAGGTATCGAGGGGTTAAATTATGAAGACCTCTGCATTCAGCCAGATGTTGAACTTCCGGAGGGGTAAAAACCTCCCAAATTTGAAATGTTTGATGGAACAGGAGATCCCAGAGTCCACCTGAGGACATATTGCGATAAGCTGGTTGGAGTCGGAAAGGATGAGAAGATCTGTATGAAGCTCTTCATGAGAAGTCTGAAGGGAGATGCTTTATCCTGGTACATCAGCCAGGACCCCAAGAAATGGACAAGCTGGGCAGGCATGGCATCAGATTTCATGGATAGATTCCGATTCAATACAGAGAATGCACCGGATGTATTCTACATACATAATTTGAAGAAGAAGCCTACCAAAACATTCCGCGAGTATGCTACTAGTTGGAGGTCAGAAGCTGCAAAGGTCAGACCGGCCCTGGAAGAAGAACATATGAATAGATTCTTTGTCCGAACCCAGGATCCCCAATATTATGAGAAGTTGATGCTGATCGAGGGTCAGAAGTTCTCCGATATCATCAAACTGGGAGAAAGAATCGAAGAGGGCATTAAAAACGGTATGGTTACTAATCTTGAAGCATTACAGGCCACCAATAAGGCTTTACAGTCTGGTGGCACGTCCAAGAAGAAGGATGTGAGTGCCGTAATGGTCTCACAGGGAGCCAAATCACCACCAAAATGCCACACCTACCCATCACCTCTACTTACATATCAGCCCATCCCGAATTACCAATCACCCGCACCCTCCTATCAAAATTCAGCTTCCGTTTACCAATCCTCTCCACCTCTCACATATCAACCCACTTCACCCAGATACTCTCAACCAGCACCTATTTATCAAGATTATAATGCTCAACCCTCTCACTACCAATCACCTTCCACTCTTTAAAATTTCCCTAGACCCAGGCCAAATTTTGATCGCAGACCTCCCAGACAATACACAACCATCGCTGAACTAATTGACCAACTGTACGAGAGACTTAAAGCTGCTGGTTATAAAAGGACACACCCTTGACGAGTGCCGTTCATTGAAGGGCAAGATTCAAACCCTGATCGACAATAAGGTCATCATAAAAAGGAGCCTGCTCCTAATGTTCGTAACAACCCTCTACCTGACCACAAAGGTGGAGACATTCACATGATCGAGATCGAAGATGATTGGGACCCCAAAAGATCGATAGGTTTGATTGTTGAAGGTGATGAACCAAAGAAACCAGCGGTTACACTTAACCCAATTGTTGTGCAGAATCAGCCCTCTAGGGACGATCAAGTAAACATGTCTATACCTCTTGAATTTGAAGCGCCTCCATCTGCAAAGGCACCCGGGCCAATTGAGGTTGAATTTAGAGTTCCAAAAGCACATGCACCCTTTGAAGTTGTTGTGTTACCACCAAGGGTACCTATTCATGTGGCCATGTCAGACATAACACCATTCAACTCAAATGCCATACCATGGGATTACACTGTCGAAGCTAGAGGAAAGGGAAGACCAAGACAGGAGAAACAATTGCTACGCAAGGAATGACCAGAACAGGGAGGGTTTACACCCAGAACACATAGCTGAGTCCAGTAAGCAAGCCTCGGGATGGCCTATTGAAACTGGGCCCGATGATCTTTGGAGGAAAATACAAGCCAAGGAGTACTCGGTCGCTGAGCAGTTGAACAAAACTCCAGTTCAGATCTCTATCCTAGCTCTTCTATAGAGCTCCGACGCTCACAAAAATGCCGTGATGAAGATACTGAGCGAAGCATATGTTCCTAGCAACATAACTAGAGGTGAAATGGCAAATATGGTAGGGCAAGTGCTGGAGAGCCATAAAATCACCTTCCACAAAGATGAGCTGCCGCCGGAAGGATTGAGCCACAACAAGGCACTGCACATCACCTTGCAATACGAGGATTATTTCATCACTAAAGTCCTGATCGATGGAGGATCCAGCCTCAATATCTGTCCACTGATTACTCTTAGAACTTTGGGAAAAAGCCTACACGAGATCAAAGACGGGGCTATCAATGTCAAGGCCTTCGATGGGTCCCAGAGATCTACTATCGGAGAAATCAGCCTATGCTTACAAATGGGGCCAACATGGTTCGATGTCGACCTTCAAGTGATAGACGTCTCGACATCCTACAACCTGTTGTTAGGACGGACCTGGATCCAGGCTGCTGGAGCCATAGCATCGACACTGCATCAAGAAGTGAAGTTCGAATGGAATCACCAGGAGGTGATTATTCATGGCGATGGTAGTAACCCCATATATAGTCGCCAGACCATCCCAATGATTGGAGGCAGAAGAAGAATAGGCAGAGAAACATACCACCACATCGAAAGGGTCAATGCTGTAGATAAGGATAAGTAGTGGGTGCCACACCTCCTTTTGGTGCTACCGCATCCCACGAAGGGCGTGGTAGAGGGAGTTTTTCCAATTAAAGGACAATCAAAACGAGATTCGTTTATTAAGAGATTCAGAGTCGCCACTTGGGAGATTTATGGTGTCCTAAGTCACCGGTTGAATTCCGAATCGAGGAAAAGATTGACTCTGTATTACAGTCCGCGAACCAGAAATCCGGATAAGGAATTTTGTTAACCCATGAGAAGGTGTTAGGCATTCC
>MU771030.1:104240-125124 GCA_026770625.1 Nicotiana glauca | reverse complement strand
GTTTGCATGTTATTTGCGTATGATAAATCAAATAAAAAATACAAAAAAAATATATGCATTTGTATTTAAGAAATTAATCCCATATGTAGTAGGTATTAATTCATTTTTTAACATTTTTTTGATCGCTTTAATTGAAAATTACCATAATTAAAGTTAATTAGCTTAACAATTCTAATAAATTCAAACTAAATACAAAATAGAAAAATACAGAAAATACAAAGGAAAACTAAAATACAAAAAAATATATATATATATACAAAATTAGAAAATATAAAAATACAAGAATACAAGAATTAAAAAGGAAGGGAAAAAATACAAGAATAGATAAAAGAAAATATTTTGGGCTCAAAATACCCCAGTTATCCAGGCCCAAACGGATCCAAAACAACCCAGGCCCAAAGAATGTCTGACCTAGTCCGGTCCCATCCTTAACCCTCCGAAATGACGACGTTTTAGTATCGTTTAATTACAGCCTTTGATCTCTATAATCCTACGGTCTAGATTCAGTCTTGCAAAATTAATGAATTAAATTCATATACCCAAGATCAGTTTTTCCTTCTTCCAGCACTGTAACGATCACTTCGCCACAGACCTCCATCCCACCGCCACCGGAATTCGCTCTACGGCGGCGGCCGGTGGCCAACTACGCCCAAAATCTTGTTGTCTCTTCCCCTTCATCTCCTCATCTCAGACCCACCCCTATTTTTCTTCAAAGATCAGCCAAACGTCCCCAAATATCGAAACCCTAGCGCCACCACCGCCGTGCACGACGGCGCCACCATCCAAATCACCCAAAAATCGCACCCTATGTTCTTTCCACCCCCACCACTCTCTAGATACTCAAAATAGGCCCCATCGAATCAAGAGTTATTTTTACAAGACTGGTTCGAAAAATCCCTCAAAGGTGCCAACTGTGAACCTCAAGACAAGACGAAAACAATCAAGAGGACCCATTTTTTTTGGTTCTGCATGTCTCTAAAAAAAAGAATTAATTGATGTACTCAGGGCTCAATTAGTAAGTTTTTCTTTTTCTTAAACTTTTCATTCGTTAATTACCAATATTAGGTTAATTTCTATTCGTTTCTGGTAGTCATTAGTTATTTACAATTTCAATTAGTTCAATAATAAAAATTCAAGGAATTCACCTTAATTAGCATTAGATAGTTCAATTGTTTTTCTTCACTTTAAGGATTGGGTTCTATAGTATTTTGGCCCCGTTTTTATTGTTTAAATCTGTTTTCAGTTTTCTTTTTCTTCTTCATCTTTGTCTGATTATGGTAATTAGGAAATTGTAGGGTTAGTTAGAGTAGTTTAAATATAGATTAAGGTTTCTCATACTTTTGATGGGTTTAATTCATAATAGTTTGACATTTACGATCCTGTTTGATAAATATTGAATAATTTCTCTGATTTTGTTTTTTTTATTTTGTAAATGATTTCCGATAAACCATTAGTTTAGTATTTGTTGTGAGTTGTTCCTTAAAATCAGTATTCAATTAGTTTTAATCATAATTACGACCCTAATTAGATTTAGTAAAATTAATACTTAGGGTCTGATTCGTTATAGCTGATTAATACAAGTTTGTTTGATAAATCTGAAATTAGGGTTCTTCAAGTATAATTGATTGATTGTAGATCAGAATTAATTAATTGCTGATAATTAGATTGGTTAATTAGCATTTTGATTAAAATCAGTTAGTATTAAGATAAAAATATTAAAAGGCAGTAAGGGGTAATAAACCTTAGGAATTAATGGCAGTTTGGGTATAAAAAATGGGGTAATGGTAATTCAGTCTAATAAACAGGGGTAATATGGGTAGTAAAAAAGGTAATTAAGTAATTTTTTAAATTGAAGTGAGGGCATAATGAGAATTACAAAGGGTAGGAATATGGTAGAATTAGCTAGAACGTTCTAGAAAGGGCTATAGTGTACATTTTAAACAAACAATTACACTTACTTGTGCAACAAGTTAGAAATTAAAGGATTAACAAGCAAATAAATGAAATCTAAAGTTCCCTCTCATTTAACTCTATAAATAGGCATGTATTTGCCTTCATTTGGGAAGAATTTTTTTTTTTTTTGAACCATAAAGTTTTTGGAACCCTAATAGGCTTTAGAACCCTAGAAAAATTCAAAATATAGCTGTTATACTTCAGATCTAAAATTAACACTTTCAGATCATTTTTCTTCTCTTTTACACCTTGAATTTGTATCAAAAAGCCAAAAACAATCGAAATAAGTGTACTGTTCCATTGGTTTCAGATCCAGATCTGGAATCAATGAATCAGTGAAATAAATCTAAGTAGCTTTTTGGATTTCATTCATCTCTTTTAGCTAATTTTGCAATGTTTTTGAGGGCTGATTTCTCTGTTTAAGTTCTAAAAATTTCCAAGGTCTATTAGAGTGATTTTAGGATAATTTCGAACTAGGTTTAAGTCAATTTGATTCCAATTGAATACTGAAATGGATCTGTGCTGAAAGTATTCTGCTGAGAAGTTTGATTTTCATTTCAAAAAATATTCCTGCGCTGTTGTTGCAATTTGTTGCTGTTGCTGATCAATCTCTCCTTCTATTTCTTACTTTCAGGTACACATTTTAGGTTTACATTGATGTATCTCGTTCATGTTGATAGGTGAATAAGGAACTGACATTAGTTTTGTTACTTTCAGTCAACTGCTTCATTGTTTAGATCCTTAAATTTAGATCTTGTGTTAGAATTGTTATGCCATTAAATAAAATGACCGATTGGACTTGGTATGTAATAATTGGACTGTTATTTTCGAGTAAATATGGACTTTGGCATCGCATTGTAAAATTGACAGCCTATCCATTAGTTTAAGATGCAGTATAGCAATATTTGTATATGTTGATATTATGTGTTAGGTTCTTTTGTCGAAACTGTTTTCGTTTAGGAAAACAATTTTTGATTTTTGATAAATAAGGATAAATCAATGTGATCGGATATTAATATAGGCTAAATGAAGTTAATAGTTAACTCGGAATTAGATTGGTGATTTTAGTTCACAGTTAGTAGTTGCAAATTGTTCATTGCATTTGTTAAAAATGAAAATTGTAACTTTTTACTTTTAATGCTTAACTGAAATGAAGATAAATTTACAATGACAAATATCATTAGTCACTACTGTAATGCACAATAAGTTGTATTTGTTTTAGTTTTTCCTATAGTAACGTTTTCCAGTCTATTTCAATTAAGTCAATAATGAAAAGGATTGTAATAAAGGCAAGGAAATATGGTATTCACTTTAAAGATATAATAAGAAGCAGAATTAAAATTTATAATCCAGTATTGAGCTTAAGTCTTGGACCCAGGAATTTTTGAAACAAAAGTAATTGCTTCCAATAGTTTGGGGTTCAGCCGCACAGTAACTATCTTACCTATTATTCTTAAGTTGGAGTTAAAAAATATTTAAAAGAAGGCCCAAATCATAGGTCCAATCATGTTAATATATATTGGATTGGATATTAAACTAATATTAGAGACAAAAACAGTAGTAGACAATCTAGTTCATTTTAGGTATGGCCTTAATAAAAATGAGATGAGCCTCGCTGCATCAAATACACAATTGCGGGGCCCTCAAATAATTGATATAAAAATCTTAGATTTGGAAGGACCGTTTAGCGAATTTCACGATCTTTCCCAAAGCTAACAAGACGTAGATACTCTAGGCACGATTTATAATATTACCTTCTTAATACGGGTGCACATTTATGTGATCCAAATCTAAGTCTCAACGAAGTCGAAATTTGTTAAAAGCCACGGGCGTATTGGTACGGCATGGTCAAAAAATACATTTTCACAACATTGTAATTCTTTAAATAATAAACCGGAATACTAAATGCACATAAAAACGGAACATATGAAATCAGATAAAAATAAATACAACAGTTGAGCGACCGTGATAGAACCACAGAATTCGGGAGTGCCTAACACCTTCTCTCGGATTCACAGAATTCCTTATCCGAATTTCTAGTTCGCAGACTGTAACAGAGTCAAAACTTTCCTCGGTTCGGGATTCAACCGGTGACTAGGGACACCATTAATCTCCCAAGTGGCGACTCTGAAATTAAATAAATAAATCCCGTTTCGACTGTCCTTAAATTGGAAAAAAACTCCTTCCTTTTGTTATTATACCCTTTATGGGATGTAGTAAATAGTAAAAGGCTCGTAAAAAAGGAGGTGTGACATCGACTACGACTCATGTCAATACTTCGGCCAAGGATTTTTCTGCTTCTCGGATGCTTCGACTAACGTCGACTCGATAATCCTTCCCATTATATTATCTTGGCTTGGGTACTCTAGAGACAGATTTTGCCTCATACACTTGTTTGCTTTTTGTTTTGTGTTTTTTTTTTCTGTCTGATATTTTGTATCCTTTTTTGTGCTCTGATTAATTTAAATTTGTGACACATAAGATCTTTAAACGGAGGAAGCACTCCCTACTATAAGGGCTCAAATTCAAAATCTCTAATTAAACTAGCTTTTGGATATAGATTTGGTTTATAACAACAATAATATACCCCGCATTATCCCATACCGTGGGATTTGGAGAGGGTAGTGTGTACGCAGACCTTACCCCTACCTTATGGGGATAGAGAGGATGTATCCAATAGACCCTCGTCTCAAGAAAGTATAAGCACCACATTAATAAAAATATAGACAAGAAGGGACAACATCAAAAAACCATATAAAAGCAGAATAAAAACAACAAGATATAGTAAGGTGATCAACAATGAAAGAAAATAACAGTTAGTGATAAAAAATTACAACCAATAGAAAGCGAGATCATGCCAATACTACTTTATGAACACTCTAGACTACTTACCCTACTACTCTAATCCTCGACCTCCACACCTTCTTATCAAGGGTCATGTACTCGGTCAGCTGAAATAGAGCCATATCTTGCCTAATCACCTCTCCCCATCTCTTCTTTAGCCTACCTCTACCTCTACGTCGGCCCTCCAATGTCAACTTCTCACAACTCCTCATTGGGGGTCTGTGCTCCTCCCCCTCACATGACCAAATCACCTAAGACGCGCTTTCCGCATCTTGACCTCAATAGGGGTCACACCCACCTTGTCGCGAATAACTTCATGCCTAATCCTATCTAACCTGATGTTCTCGCACATCCATCTCAACATCCTCATCTCTGCTACCTTCATCTTCTGAACATGAACGATCTTGACTGGCGAACACTTAGCCCCATACAGCATCGTCGGTTTGACCACCAATCTATAGAACTTACCTATAAGTTTCGGTGGTATCTTCTTGGATATAGATTTTGTTTAAACTTCAAAAAAAAGAGTTTTTGACATTGTGTTGAAAATAATCTTTAAAAGTTAGAAATTATGTTCGGACATGTATTTTACTTTAAATGTTGAAGTTTTGTGAGTGGAAAAAAAAAATTTCACCCAAAACTAACCCAAACCAGTTTTTTAGAGCTTGAAATTATTTCGAAAACTGATCAGATTTCATTAACAAATAATATTTTCGAACTTTAAAAAAGAAATAGTCAAAACTTATGTCCAAACAAGAGCTAATTAAGAGTAAGTGATTATACTCGTCACAATATAATCTTTAGTGATGCTTATGTTTTGTGTTTCTCAATGTGTGTATTATTTTTCCCCTACTTTTGTTGAGTGCTTGACTTTGATGGTTGGTGGGTTGGTGCTTTTTCGGATATTCTTATTCTTGCAGAGTTCTCGATTCTCACCCCTTATTAAGAATTACGACAGCCGACACATATAATTTATTCGTATATGTCTTGAAAAAACAGGAGTAGAATAAAACTGTACTGTGTTAATATTAGAAAATAGGAGTAGCGTTTTCATGAATTCGAATGACTTGAGAAATTATACAAGAAAATACTATAAGTCATGATTTCCATAGTTAAATATTTTCAAATTGATTTGGAAACAAAGTAATGTTTCATATCAAGCTCGCTTCAAAATGAGTATCAAAGTAATCGTAGGAAGTTACATTGTGTCTTAAATACTCTAAATATCTTCTATATCTTTATCTAATTAATGGTGAATAGATCAATTTAAGCTTTATCATTAGCTTTAAAAACTTCAAGATGATCCTAGAGGCGAAAGACAGAATCTCTTTTGAGCTTTAGTAAAATGAATATAGTATTTTATCTTTGACTCAGGTTAGGATAATAAATTAATTTTATTTTACTCAACTACTTATAGATGGGCGATGGCGAAGGTACAGATAAATAAAGTGATGGAGAGGCAAGAGTAAGGTTGTAAAGGGGCTAATTTAACCAAATATTACAATACACCTTTTGATAAGTTAAAGGGATTGATTTCCTATTTTCAAGAACTTTTTTGCCTTTTAATTTAACTAAGTCTATACTAGTCTAGTTCAGTAATTACTGAGTAGAATATTTGGTGACCGAATGAACAGAATATTAGTAGTGGCACCAAACAGAAATATTGGGTTATAGACAGCATATCAAAATTTTGGAAATCATGCACGTCATTTTTAAGATTTATCAAATCAGACAGCTTTTAATTAGAATCAAAGGTTTGGTTATTGAATTGAAGCAGCCCATGTTGCAAACACATTTTTTAAATACAGACTTTGCCCATCTTTTACGTGGGGTTCGTTTATTTTGCAAGTTGTAGTGTTGAACCAAAATAGCAAACTCTTTACAAAGAAAATATTAGCAAGTCCAATACTTTCACTTTATAGACTTCTAATTATTGTCGGCAAGAGCAATTATTAATTTATTATGTTAATTAGAAAGGTTTGCTTGTGAATTGTTGTACCATGTGCTTTAACTATTGTATCAACTTCCAGCTTAAATTGTACATTTGCGCCATCACTTTACATTTACAATCAATGAGATTATATAAATTAGGAAAGTCACTAGTATTAGTGTATTACCAAATCCAAAAAGTCTGTTAAAAAACTAAAAAAATAGTCCAGCTTGTATTTGCTTTCAATGAGTTTCACGATCTTTAATTTTTTTCAAATATAAATATCTGTATCCAGCTATGAGTTTGACCGAATGCATTAGCTTTTAATCAAACTGCATATTTATGTTACGAAATTTATTAAATCTAGAAATTAGTTATTAACACTTGAAATCATTGTTTTAAAATTCAGAACTCGTAAAAGTAAAATCCTGGCTCCGTCTCTTATATGTATTATGTACCCAACTTTTACATCTATAGAAATATTAGCTTCATGAGACTTTAACCTCACGAAATCTCTTTGAACTGAGTTTGGAACATAATTCATATCTTTACCTCTTAAAACATTGTAATGTAAACCATATACTCATTAATCTTTTATAACAAGCTGTACTAACTTATATATAAACTTATACTCTAAAAGATTAATTATACAAATCTCTAAAATTTCTGCTGCTGGCTGCCTTAAATGTAGATCCATCCACATTTGTAAGAACATGTACCTGACTGGTACGTCCAAATTATAGGGTTTGGTAAAGAGACAAAGCCTTAAAATGGGTAATAAAGTTGATTAATCATAGAGGACCTACTTAATTTATTTATTCTTAAACGGCTCGGCTCAAGCCACATCTTTAGATAATAGCCGCTCGTAACAAAAACATACTACAGCAAAGAGCAAACCGAGCCGATAACCTCAGCACAGCGTGAACGTAGTGTTATTTATTCAAAATCCGACTTTAATAAATCTGGCGTAGACTTTATACATATATAAACAATTTACTGAATAAGTATAAGTAATATATTTTAACTCAATAAATCAAAGCGTATGTAAAATTTTTCATAAATAGTATCGATATTCATGTTAAGTGGTATCATTTCTTTGCATTTGTATTTAATATTTGAATTTTATATTATTCAAAAATATATATTTAATAAATTTTTCGGATGAAGCGATGTCGGATGACACTGCCACACCATATGCCTCCGTCTTTGGTAAAAAGATCTTGAATAAAAAGAAAAAATAATATTATATAGCCGCTCTCAAAATAATATTCGAAAAATATTGTTCCATCTGTTTCAATTTATGTGAACTCATTTGATTGTGCACAGAATTTAAGTAAATAGAGAAGACTTTTAAACTTGTAGTATAAAATGAGACACATATATTTTGTATGGTTATAAATCATTGTATAAAGGTAAATTGCTTCCAAATAGGGAAAGAGTTCATTCTTTTTTACACGAATTAAAAATGAAATAGATTCACATAAATTAAAATGGAGGGAGTATATTTTTTGTACATATATATATTTCTCTAAGTTGTACATAAAAAATATACGTATAAAGTTTGTATAATTTTACGGCTATTAAATATAAATAAATTCGATCGTATGCAAAAAGTGATATTTGCCCAAGTAAAAATCATAAAATTTAAGTTCTAAATTTGCAGTGCAAGTAAAGCCGGGAGACGAGCTGTCGATGTCCTGCCCAGGAGTAAAATGCCACAGCTTTGCCGCTGTTTTCTACGCTACATAACAAAAGAAAGTTCCACGTCTTTTTCTTAGCGCGTGAAACGCGTGACATTAGCTTAGGTCACAAGGCTTGAAAAACAAGGACAGCTCGCCAAATGGAAGATTTTCTGTCTTGTTCTTAAACGTCATGGTATTAATAGACTAATTTACCCTTGGAAATTGTCGGTGTTCATGTCTTTTTTGGGTTTTTAGGTTAATCATTTTGTGGCCCATTGATTTAAAGCCCTTTATTTATATTTTTTGGAGATTTACTTTGAAGGCCCACTAACAAGATTTAGATCTTTTTTTAAAGACTTTAATTATAGAATAATTTTCGCAACAGCGAATAATGGAAAATTCAACAATGAGTTCGTGGATTAGTGGGTTCGAGATAATCAATGTTTCGAGGTTCAACAACAACAATCATATACCCAGTAAAATCCCACTAGTGGGATCTGGGGAGAGTAGAGTGTACGCAGACCTTACCTCTACCTCAAAAAGGGCAGAGAGGTTGTTTCCAGAAGACTTTCGGCTCAACAGGAAAGACAATAATATCAGAAAAGAAATAAGAGAAAAGACATGTAACAATAAAAGATATCAGAAAGAAAATAACCCAAACAAATAAGTGAAAGGACAATAAGACAAAACTATACAAAACACCAATGTGAATACAACAAAGACCGCTAACAAACCTAACGAAACTCTAACAGACTCCCCGGTATCAAGAGGGAAGAACTCTCGACTACCCCTGGCCTACCATCCTAATGCTCGACCTTCACATGTTCCTATCAAGAGCCATGTCCTCAGAAATCTGAAGTCGCGCCATGTTCTGCCTGATCACCTCGCCCCAATACTTCCTAGGCCGCCCTCTGCCTCTTCTCGTACCTGCCAAGGTCAACCGCTCATATCTCCTAACCGGTGCATCTATGCTTCTCCTCCACACGTGTCCGAACCATCTAAGTTTCATTTGTTATGATATTTTTTGGCTGCCATAGAGAAGTGTTATTATAAAAGACATATATTATCATATAATATAAAAATTAGTTCGAAAAAAATTTAACTTTTATAATAAATAATTATTATATAGGAATGCGTTATAGAGAGGTAAGACTATATATGCATTTTGATGAGCATGGAAAAATTATCTCAAGTTGTGAGTTAGGAGAACTTTGTCTTTTATCCTCTTTTTATGAATGGTATTTTGGACGGCAAAGAGAAAATTATTAAGCTTTAATTGATATTGAATTGGTCACTTTTCAGTTTTCATGTCACTACATGTAATGGGTCCACCAAAATTTTTTAAATCAAGATAAACAGATAAAAAGAATCATTGGTTTTTGCTCTTTCATGTGAAAGGTAATATGTTTTTTTGCCCTTTAATGTGTTGTTGGTTTCATAATATATTAACATATATTTGGTAAAATACATAGGTTACCTTTGAGTTACAGACCAAATTCTTGTTATACACTTTTTACGGACGAAAATTACCTTACATGCTCAATCTTTCTAGAATGTCCCTAAGATACACCACTTTTTTCTTGACCAGTTTTTCAAAACACGTATAATACCACGCACCAGTCATACAACGACACGTATCATTGACTTAAAAAAATAAAAATAAAAACAAACCCCTCCCAAGTTTTTTTTTTTGAAAAAAAAAATGCAAAATTGAAAAGTAACCCAGCTTTTCAGCTCGTATCTCTGCCTTCATCAACAATTTTCCTTCATCCTTCATCCATTAATATACACATATTCAAGAAAAAATTATGGATAGACTAGAAATATAATTAGTTTTCACCGTCCCACCACCACTACTCACCTTCCACATCCTTCTCGTTATGGATCACCAATGAATTCCCCGTTGAAAAGGAAAAACAGAAGAGAAGATTCTTCTACATTGTTATCCCAATCTCACTTGAAGATTTCATTACAGATTCTTCTACATTATTAAAAATTTCTTCCTAAATCGATTTTTTTAAATTTTTTCCCTTAATCTGTTACAATTTTAATAGATTTCTTCATTAAAACTGGATAAAATGGATAGTAAACATCTGTATTATCTCTAATTTGAACCAGATTACTTTAGAAAAATAAAAAAAGGAAGATATTGAAAAAGGACAAAAAGAAAATCCATTAACCGGTTGATAACTTTTATTAAATCTCGACCCTTCGAATAAAGCATTAGATATACGGTTTTTTTAACGGTTCATACGTCTTATTTTGTTTGTAAAACACGCACCTACCACGTAGACAAAGAGGTGTGTCTTAGGCACACTCTGGAAAGGTTGAGTGCGTAAAATAATTTTAGTCCATAAAAAATATGTAATAGAAATTTGGTCTATAGTTCAGGGTGTAATTTATGTATTTTACCTAACATATTTATTATCTTTGGCGTACTTGTCAAAGTAGCACGATGACATACTCCCATTGCTTTATTACCTAAAAGAAAACCCTAATCAGTAATCAACTACGCTCGATAATATTCCATTCAAATTGATTATGCTTCTATTCTATCCGTCAAAATTTATTTGTCCAATCTAAACAATTAATGGATAATTTATCATTTTATACCTATATACCCTTATTATCTTCCAACATTTTGAATTTATAATAGTCAAAGTTAGGATTCCAATAGTAATAAGTAGGGATAGGACATTACGATATTATTTATTATTTTTTAAGGGGTGTGCCAAGTCTATACTACTCTCTTCGGTCCAAAATAAATAATTTTTAATTATTTTCATACAGCATAAGAAATTCACCTTTTAACATTAATTAACAATAAAATTGATCATATTAACATTTACTATCTCTTCACATAAATACTCCCAATACATACTCCAACACTACTTACTCCTATGGCAATGTAGGAAAAAAATAATTAATTCATTCTTGAAATCTAGAAAAATCACTTATTTTGGACCACTAAAAAAAAGTCAAAAAATTATTTATTTTGGACCGGAGAAAGTAGTAAATAAATAAATTTGAAGGGGGGACTAATGTTCATTGATATTTTCTTTCACGAATGAATAACTTTCTGTGATTATATCTCAGCAAAGTTCATTCAATTTAAACTAGACAATTAGTTAGAAAATAGATCAATGCATATATTTTCAGCCAAATGATATACTCAACTTACAAATCTTATAGCCAGTGATAGAGTATTTTTTTCTAACAAAGTTATATAGGTTCAATTCTCATTATTTCTCTCGCCCTTTTCTCATTGATCAATCTCCTAAGTAAATGAAGAAAGGAAAAATAAATATATTCAACTTTTAAATAATCCAATAATTATCGTTGACACTTATGCCCATAGTAAATGCAGAGATCTCATGACCTTGAAAATCGTGGGTTCGATTTCTCTGTATATACTATATAACAAATATTTATTTGTACTGCCAGAGGATCGTACTCGGTAATTGTTATTATTAATTTAAAAAAAAAACGTCGAAATTGACATTGACAACGCAAAAAAAAAAAAAAAAGAAGAAGAAGAAGGAGGAGGAGGAGGTGGTATGTCACTACTTACCATTAACGATAATGGTTATAAAAAATGGCTAAGAAATTGATTTACTAGTTATTTTTTAGAATCATTAATTTCTGGCCAAGTGGGATACTTCTACAGCTATACTTACTATATACGAAAAATAATTGCTCGCCATAATATATTAATATTGTCATTCGGAACCAAAAGTAAAATATAAAAACTCATAGATATGACATCTTACTTATTATTTGAGGTTGACATCATAACATAAAAGCAACAACTTCTGTAGGGAAAAAAAAGGAATTATAAAAATGAGATGATATTAGCCTTCTAGCCGACACATTACAATTTCTTTTTCTTGACTTTTGACATTTGACAAGTAAAATTTATAATGAAAATAGTGAAACTAAAATTTGATACATTGATTGAAAAAAAAAGAAAAAAAGAAAAAGGAGAGTCAAACTCAAATACTATAGATGTGACTTTCAGATTCCTTTATTTTCATTTCTATTTACAAATCATTTATTTTCGATCAATGTCATATCGTAGAGGTTAAGATGGATAGTTTATACTTATGCATGAATATGAGCTATTTTAGATGTAATAATGGTAACCACCAAGAGTTAGTACTAGGACGTAGGGGCGTGGTTCGGTTTGAATTGATTTTTCCTTAAAAAAATAACCAAATCAAGTAAGTCGGTTTTTCAAATATTAGAACCAAACCAAACTAATTAAGTCGATTTTTCTCGATTCGGTTTATGTCGGTTTTTCGATTTTTTCGGTTATTTGTCAGTTTTTCTTAAATATAAGACATACATTACCAAATACATATTCCGGCGACCGCATTTTCAATGTAACACTATCAAATCAATTGCCCTTTGAAAAATCTATTATTTACCAAGATATATTAATGATAATTAAATCAAACAGTGATGAATAATTTAAGGACTCAATTAAAAATATATTATTTTTAACACGAAATGGATTCTTACACTAAACAAAAGAAAACTACCAATCAAACTAGAATGTAAATGTAAAGAACTATATTAAAAGTGCAAATTATTAACATCTACCATAAATTTTTTGAAACTTTGTATAACAATATACATATTTATAGGTGTAATACTAAATTTGAAATAGCTACTCCTATAGTCTGTTTGATTCGATTTTTTTCTAATTAAAACCAAAACCAAACCAAACCAAAAAGTATCAGTTTTTTTGGTCGGTTTGGTTTGATTTTCGGTTTGGTTTGGTTTTCGATTTGGTTCGATTTTTCGGGTTTTTATGAACACCCCTAGTGTCAAAGAATATTAAAAAACCGACCAAATCGATCGAACCGTACCGTACCAAACTGATTTTTAAGTTTTTTTTTAAAATAAAATCATAAGTTTTTATGTAAATTATAACCGTACCGATAATTAGGGTATGTTTTTTATTTTATGAAAATAAACCAGAAAAATATCGAACTATACCGAATAAATTTATAATATAAAAAGTATATTAGAACGATGAAATAGTTGAGAGCCAAAAGTAATTAAACTCAAAATCCTAATTCTCATACCTATTATGCTACTCTTATTGAAACTAAATTATGTCCAGCATATTCACTAGCAAGACACAATGTAGTGTAGCGATTATAAGTAGCAAATTACAATGTATCGAATATGTTTCCTTTTGCATGATTCAGATTTATCTTTTTGAATATTTAATCTTCTATATACTTTATTCTTGAGTCCCAACTTGGTTAATATCTTTCGTATTTACTTAGCTTTTTTACGCTGTAGTAGAATAGTTGATGAATCTATACTCTAGCCATCTTGCATGTTTTCTTAATTCATCACCTTTTAAACTATAAAAATATCTAGAGAGTTTTGCCAAGTCTTATAAAAGTATGTATATTATTGCATTCTATTTCGACTAGTGACTTTTACATGACATTTAAAAAAGTTTACTGAAAATTCACCGAACCATACCGATAGCGAAGAGAAACCAATATGATTGGGACTGTTTCGAAAAATTTAATATTGATTAATATAATAGAATAACCAAAAAATTGGTATAGTATAAATTTTATAAATAACTGGCCTAATCGAACCATTGACACACCTACTAGGACGGATAAGGTCCCTCCGCTAAAGGTTTAGGAATTAAAAACATTTTTAAAATGAATCATACGCTACACAGATGGGATAGTCATAACCTTAAGAATACCAGAATACGTACCCCGGACATTAAGTGAAAACAAAACATTATTATACTTGCAAAAATTAGGCTCGTCGTTCTTTTCTAATTCTAAATCAGTGCATGGTCTTTAATAAAATCTATTAGCTAATTTCCTTTTGATAATTTTCTTTAAACTTGATGTTATGTATTCAACGAACTAGTGAAATATCAACCACATCTCTCCTTTTTTTTTTTTTTTTCCAATACGTATTCCTACTTACCATCAAAACACGGGTTTGTTTTTTGTTTTATACTAGTTGGAATTTCACTGTCTATTCATGATTTTATACCTTTAGTAGGAATTTGTCGTTTTCTTTATAGGAAGATTATCTCTTTCTTCTCTTTTATTTTTCGCGAAAAACCTAATTTTGGAGGGTTGATAAGGCTTAAATTTTGCTTAAAATTTCAAACCCACATATGATGAAAGAATTAGGTATTGCTTATTCTTTTGTGTTTCTTTCGTGAAAATAGCACGGGCTAACTAATTTTCGGACTGATAATTGAAAAATAGTCAGCATCTACAAAGTCATTGGATAGTCATTATTTTGTTGCAACACGAAAGTTCCAGCATAATATACTAGAAATTGGTACACATGTGTATGAACTTCCAGCATATTATGCTGGAACTCCAACACACGAAAAGTTTCAGCATAATATACTGAAGATTGGAGCACCTGTGTATGAATTTCCAGCAACTCCAGTATATTATGCTGGAAGTTCAGATGTAGAAAATTCGAACTCTGGTATATTAAGCTGGAATATTTTTCAGATTTTAAACAGTGTTTTCGTTAAGATTTATCTTTACATGTACCTAAATTTCGATTATTTTTGAAAATGTGACTATTTTTTAATTATTACTTATAAATTTGGCTATTTTTGAATTTCATCCGTTTCTTTCTAGTGCTTATCGACTGTATACTCACATTCACACATAACAATTGTTTTGGAGCCTACTTAATCCTTTTGGGCTTGGGCTTGGGCTAGAGGCTTTGTTCTTGATATAACATTAAGGTCCAAATTTTCTAACTAAGGTTTAGGGCTTTTAACATATTTGGCCTATCAGTAAAAAGTAATTCCACTCACTAATCAAATATATATTTGTAGGTTATTATTTTTTGGAGCGGCTGTACGGTGCAGATTTCCCTAAGGCTTACAAGTTCAATTGTTACCAACAGTAGTTGTGAATTTCCACATTTATTTTCATGTGTGAAACTATTGGGTTAAATTGAATCTATATACTCCTTCCGCAGCATAGTCTGCGTACCTGACGCCACAAATGTCTTTTCCCACTCTTGAAGGTAATAGTACCTAGTTTCATCAAAGCCTAGGATTCCTTTAACTATCTACATTTCTTAGTTACCAAAACTAACATAAATTCAATGATATACTATTCATGATATACAGACACAAAAAAATAATACATAACCAAACAATTCCAATTAAGAGTATATTCAACAGGGAAAGTGAAACAAGTAGGTTAGCCTCAATGTAATGTGCATAAGATGAAAATAAAGCCCGACAACAAATGCAGCTATTTTGCTAGTCCACATCTTCTTTTCTTTTCTTTTCCTCTCTTCTCCTCCACACCCACCCCCCTCCAAAAAAAAAAAAAAAAAAAAAAAAAAAAACCCTAAACAGGACCTATGTAATGTTTATATGATAACCAAAACCATAATATTCTAGTTATATGTTTCAACATTCGATTCACGTTAACGTATAAACAAATATACAGGCAAATCACATTCATGTTGCAACTGCTATTGCTCCTTTTGAAAAGACTGAAGGAAGATATCTCGTCCTCAGCATGTCATATTTGAACCCCGGTAAGTTAGTAACCTAAAAATGAAAAAAAAATTCCAGTAAATTAAGCGAAAATCACATAATGGACGAGCGGAATAAGAGTAAAAAGGTCCAGAATCTTATGCAAGTTTATACTACATTGTTTCTTCTATAGGGTTGCCTTTTAGCAACCAAAAGAGACCTTCAACTAGCAACAAAAGCAAAGAGGTACCGATAACAAGAGCTGCTCCACTCAATATAGGGCAAGGGACAAACTGACAAAGCAAGAAAGTATCTTCAGCAATCCTTAGTTTCTGTTGCTGTACTCGATGGACAGGGTGAGTGACAAACAAAAAGTGTAAGCAACTTAGCAATCCCTACGTTTTCCAAAAAGAATGCAGGACTAATATATTCTCCTTGTAATGATGGGTCCAGGGTAAATATTTTTTAAAGATAATGTATTCATGAGGCGAGAGAAAATCTCAGTATACAAGTGGTACATAGAAGAGTAGACAACTTACAAAAATAATATGGTTCTCTACAAATTTCTGACTTAAGACATCATTCCTACTTAAGTTACGGCTCTGGATTCTAAGACACCATTCCGGCTCAAGTTCCCAGACACAAGGTAAAAAATTACGACAAATAGTGAAAAAAAGAGTCAGAAATGTACTGGAGCTAACATATTGTTTCACATATGAATTTCTCCTACATTTTTCATAGGGCAACTTTAGAGCTGCCAAACTACCAATCAGGCAGTAATTAATTAATTATGCAACCACTAAACAATTTTAGGAAAATTGGAACATTTAAATCTGGATTATCCTGGAATAAGTAGTTGTTTCAGAAAATAAGAATATATGTTATTGGTTTCAGGATAACTATTTGGGTTATTTTTCACGAACAAGATGAATTTTCAAACCAAACAAATTATGTGCAGTTTTGAAAAAGTTAACATTGCAAAATTCTAAAACCAAATGTGGTTAGTTCAGTTATCTGGTCTCCATTTGAAAGTATCAGCAGATTCTTTTCATGCACTACTACCAAATAACAAATTTAGATTCAACTAAGGGAAGTGTATGATCATGTATCTTGACCTTTTATTCAGTGAGAATAACAATAGTGAGAATGACAATGACCCCATTTTTAACATCATCAAAAGTAATAAAGAAACAACATTTTTAAAGCTATCAACAAGGAAAAACGCAAGAAAGAAAGGAAGGCACCGAAGGGAAAAGAAAACTTTCCTTTACAGGAGCAATGACTTACATTCAAAGATGAAATGCTGAGGACAGATGCCAGGTAATGCTTAAATAGAAGACTTAATTCCGAGCTGAACTTGCAGCAGAAGCTGTTGAGTTTCGGTTCAATCCATTTCCAATATGAGTACCCATATTACCATGGTCTCTCTGGAGTGTGTGTGAAGAATCCACCATATTAGTAACTGCTGAAACAGAACCAGCTCTACTATTTTCTCGAGTTTCCAGGCGTTCCATCAGGCGAGATAGACTGGCAATTCCAGCATTCGCCTCGCTCCTACCAGAACCAACATCAGGCATTGAAGAGCTTCGAGAAAACAATCTCTCCTTCCACCCTCGTGTATTCTTTGAGATTGATTCTTTATATCTGGAAGACAAGACCATATATAATGTGGCTTACGATGACAAAAAAAACATAAAATAAGCACAACTGCTTAGATTAAGAATAAAAAACATTTGAGTGAAGTCATTCATACTTCATTGATAGAGAACTAAATCGAGATTTCCAGGACTCTGATAGTGACTGAAGGTCTGATGGTCCAGCTTTCCCTTGGCTTGGTGTCAAAGACGAACTAGAAGAGTGTCTAGAAAGACAGAAACCCAAAAAACAAATGAAAGCTGATTTAAGAAATCTGCATGTGTTAACCAACCTAGCCCATAATATAAACCAATTTAAGATAAAGCCAAAGTGTTTGCATAAAATTGAAAGGATGTTGGAAACCATTACTACCTATCACCAATAGATATTCCTTGTATTGTGGCTGGGTTGAGAACAGATCGAGATGATGAAGCAGAAAGTTGATTACTTTGAACTGATGAAAGGTGAGGCGTATGTTGTGCTGATTCACTGTTACCGGGGGTAATGGGAAGAGAAGAATCAGCTATTGTGGCTGCAGCAAGATCAGAATTTAATCGCGCAGGAGAAGGTGAAACAGAAGCGGTAGGAGAGGAATTAGGATGAAAATATTGTGGACGGTCATTGGTGGATGAGCGATTTCTTGAGCCCTCCCTTCGACCTGCATGGTGAGCCCTCCCCATTGAAACAGCAGCAGCCAAATGCTGAAGAATGCGCTCTTCAAGTTCAGGATCATCAATATCCACAGGTAACTGCAGTGCAATGAAAGAAAAAAATAAGTAGAGGTAAATGCAACACGCTAGCTTGTGAAACTTCATAAATCAAATAACAGGTGAAAAATGCTTATCCTTTAAGATGGCCACATACATGCTGTAATCCGAAATCTCCAAGCGCAGGAAGGTGCAATAGTGTAGCATTTCTTTCCGCATTAACTCTAAAGTTCCTTTCTTGTTCCACAGCCTCAAACAATTCTTGACTGAAAGAGGGAAGTCAATTAAAGTCAGGTAAAGCCTACACCCCCGAATCAGAATCATGAAAAATATGGACTGAAAAAAAGAAGCCAGACGAACCTCATCTGATCTTTCAAACTTATGGACTGCCAACACATTGGACAATTAGAACTTCTCTGACACCTGTTTTAAAAAATTTAAACTAATTAGACTGTATACTTTAGTGTTCATCATAACTGTATAGTCCCTCAATCGTTTCCTTCTCATGTTCCAGAATAAATACAATCTATAAGCCAGTCACATTTAAACCCCCCCCCCCCCCAAAAAAAAAAAAAAAAAGAAAAACCAAAAGAAGGTTATTTTGTTCTTCAACAAAGGTTGCGTACAAAAAAATGTTTATAACTCTAATTACAAACAGAGTAGTTTGTGGGTGTGGGTGAGTGAGAGAGAGGGTATTTTTACTGCATCCCTACTGCATATTCTCTAACCAGTAGATAATAAAAAAATTTATCAGTTCATAAAATGTTTATGTTCTTTCAAAAAAATGAGGCATGGATGTAGAGAAGCAATGGCCTCTGATGTAGACACGTAAAACCAAAATCGGTGGATGAAAAGCGATAGGCAGAGAAACATTTTTTCGCAAAGTTTCTCTTCAAATTCTTTTGTCAGACATAATTTTAACTACAAAAATAGTCATATGTACAACAAGAAATTCTAACTCACATAATTCAGTGCCCTGTCTATATCCAATTTGAATAGAATTCTCTGTTTCCACTACTCAGTCTTGAGTTAACAACCTCATTAATAATAAGAACCACATCTAGGATCTATCTCCCACCTCCCAAAAAGACATTTTCTGATATATTAATGAGCTTGTTTAAACCGCGTCTCACTCTGACAGATAATGTTTGTGCAATGATTTTGCATACATTGCTATCAAACGGTCTGAAGTTCTTGAGGTCCAAAACACCATTTTTCTCAAGGATCGTGATTCCGCGAAAAAAGGGTAATATTCTTCCATAAAATCACCACTTTCATTCAAGTGACTCATACAGTGGGATGGAGCTAAAGGGAGGAAAGGGGTTCAACTGAATCCCCTTCGCCGAAAAATTGTATTGTACAAATAGGAGAATATCGAATTTTCTTTTGGTAACGGTTGGATCCCCTTGAAATGAGAGAAGACTCTAGTATGCCAAAGGGAGTTCAAAAGCTGCTTTAGAATACATGTTCAAATTCTAGGTGGGACACTCTAGTATTTTTTGAATCTCCTTGTCTGAATTTCTGGCTCCACCACTGCATACAGTCCACAATATCCTTACATTCCAACTCCCAATAATAGTGAGGAAATACCAAAGTAAAACCATGTAACTAGATGCTTTGTCTCCCATTAAAGCTTGACAGATGTTTCTTCCGCAAATAGCTTCTTGCTTTCCTCTTTAGGTAAATCTAATCATGCTGCTATATTTGATCATAAAGACAATAGTAATCTTAAGCTCTGAATCGTTATATATCTAGACCTACTTAAGAAGCATAAACCAAATAATGCTAATAAATATCATAAAAACAATAATACTTAAGACGACATGGTCTGTAACCAGCAATTCTCTACAGCAGAAGAGAATCTTGTTTCTTAGTACCGATTTATGCTTCCACACAAATTTTCGCCAGTTTTTACCTAAAAATAAAGAGTATATATCCTGGATAGTAGATTAGAAGTAATCATTTATGAATTCTTATTGAACTTCAATACCAAAGTAAATCTAGCTATATATCAAGTGATATTTGTATATATAACACTTTTCTTAACAGAGCTGCACAAGCTCCAAAGTTTGCAATAGTTTTTCTCCCTTCTACAAGTTAATTGTGCAAATAAAAAATGCCTCATTTGTATTCCATATTGAATATTTCCAGCAAAGACATGCTTGCAGTATCCACATTTATACGATCTAGCAACTCATAAAACCGATCTCCGATAGCACAATAGCAGAGAGAAATACATCTAGCAACCCCCCCCCCCCCAAAGTCCATAGGATTGCTTTGGGCTAATTGTTTGAGTGCATAATCTATGCCTTTTGTTGTCTGAAAGCAAGACAAAATCCTAAATGAAGCTGGTGTAAAATAACTATGTGCTAGAGAATATATGGCATTGAGTGATGGTTGTAAATAACAGAAAGCCAATGCCACATAGAAATAACATTAACAACCACCAACAGACTCGCTGGCATCCAGCTCCGCCTATGCATGTGTGCGTAGACAATACACTTCTCCCTTGTTAGGCAACATTGAGTTTCAAAGTTGTGACACATAATTTGCTCAAATGAGTTACTGAGCCATCTACTTTCCCTGGCTCATTTTGGAACTAGCCAAAAAAGCAAATTTT
>MU771030.1:85246-103346 GCA_026770625.1 Nicotiana glauca | reverse complement strand
CCCCCCCCACACACACACACAACAAATAAGGAAAAAAACGAGATTCACAATATCAATCTATTTGCCTAAATATTGTCAAAAACAGCAAAGATAGTGTAAACAAAACTTTTGCAGCTACGTACCATTCCAGGACACATTGGAGATGAAACTCATGATTGCAGCTAGTTACCTATTAGAGAGAAAAAAACACATATATTAAGCATTAGCACAACAACAACAACCCAGTAAAATCCCACGTCCTTACAAATGCTTCAATTTTTTTTATAAGCATTAGCACGTCCTTAAAAAAAAATTGAAGCATCAAAACATTGCTATATTAAACATTTAACTAAAAGCGAAATGTCACTAGTATTCACCGTAGAAGGATCGCTTTCGCAGAAGGCCTCGAGGCAAATGCTGCAAGAATCATCACAGGCATCTTGAATTCCACCTTCCACAAAAGCTGCAGGTGATGTCAAATGACCCTCTGTTTTCATGACCTCATCCATTCCCAAAACCTTAAGCACCCAAAAAATAACCAGATTTAAATTTTAGATCTCATCACACAAATTAGCTTCCTATGTAACATTAAAAAAGAAAACTTCATAACTAATGAATAGACAACAAGTATTTTCGTTTTAAAATAAACTCTTAATTCAACAAAAATAACATCCAAAAATGCAAATTTCTTATATGGGGATTTCTTAATTCAACATATGGGTCTTTTAAATCTGTGAATAGACAAATAAAATTTGAAACTTCAATTTTCTCAAACAACCCATAAAAATCCAAACTTTGACACAGGACAATGTGAAATTTCACCTATTTAAATTCAGCATAAGAAAAAAGCCCTAAAGCACCAGAAAAAATTGCACTTCAAACAAATTAATAACAATCAGAAAAAAGAATAATCTCACACAATTAAAGCAAATAAACACCAATCAAACAAAAAAGACATATTTTCACGATTGAATTTTGTTATTAGGAAAATTTTACCTCCTGTAAGGTTTAGACAAAATTTGTTCCCCGGAGATGATGAGAATGAACGCTAAGGTCCCTCTCAGGAACCTAGAAGTTTGAGAGACAAAAAACGGAATATTAATATTAAATAGAAATGGAAGGCACGTCCACCTTTGCCTTTAATTTGCTTTAAAAAATAGCATCATTAAAAATAATAAAGTTACTAAAATATATTTTTGTAAATGCATAACTTTATGAACGAACATTTTTATTACATGAACTACTTATAATTCAAATAGAAGAAAAGACTTTATAAAGATATTTCTATATTTTATTTACTAACTTTTATGTTGTTTGTTTTTGATTTATTGTGAAAAATATTATGAATATAACTAACCATAAAATGCAAAATGTTATAAAATAACGACTGTAATGTAAAGACATGTATAGAGAGAAACTGATATATTATTCGAATTCAAACTGATGTACATAATGAGCTGAAAACTCTTTTATTTATAGAAGAAAGGAAGTTGCTGTGTAAGCTGCTACTGCAAGCTGCTGTGTAAGCTCCTACTGCAAGCTGCTGTGTAAGCTCCTACAAGCTGGTGTGCAAGCTGCTACTATATCCGATATGGATAATCTTATACTAAGAGTAATGTTCATCCATAACGGAGTACTGAAAGGATAAGCTCATTATACCCGGTATGGATAATCTTTTACCGGGGGTAGTGTTTATCCATAACGGAGTATCGAAAGGATAAGCTTATTATACCCGATATGTATAATCTTCTACCGAGGGTAATGTTTATCCATAACCGGATACTGAAAGGATAAACTTATTATATCCGGTATAGATAATCTTCTACCGGGGTTAATATTTATCCATAACCGGATACTGAAAGGATAAACTTATTATACCCGGTATGGATAATCTTCTACTGGGGGTAATGTTTATCCATAACCGGATACTGAAATGATAAGCTTCTTCAGGAGGCTTATTTCCAATAGAGTACTAAATAGATAAACATATTTACGGCGGAGTCCCATATGGATAAGCTTCTTCAGGAAGCTTATTTACAACGGAGTATGAACATCCATAATATAATATATTTATAACACTCCCCCTTGGATGTTCATTAAAAGATAGTGTGCCTCATTAAAACCTTACTAGGAAAAACCCCGTGGGAAAAAATTCTAGTGAAGGAAAAAGAGTGCACATATTTAGTAATACGCATTGCTAGGTGCCTCATTAAAAACCTTATAAGGAAAACCCTGTGGGAAAAAACCTTAGTAAGGAAAAAAGAGTGCATTGCGTATTTTACTCCCCCTGATAAAAACCTTGTTTCAAATATTTGAGTCTCTGCATTCTAATCTTGTATCTGCATAACCAATACGATCTGCACCACTTTTGTTAGCATTAACAAGATACATAAGTGCATAGCAATTGCACTGAGATAGAGTATTTCAGGACCAAGGAGTTCCTCATCCTCTTCTGGAGTTCGGAACGGATCCTTATTCACTTCAAGTGATCGAACACCCATTGGTGTACTTAATGGGTGCGCTTTGTCCATGTAAAGGCATTTAAAGACCTTTTCTGTATAGGAAAATTGATGGATAAAGATCTCGTCCGCTAAATATTTAATTTTCAGACCAAGATAAATTTTGGATCTTTCATCTCAAATTCTTTCTTAAGATATTCAATTGCCTTTGGAGCTCTTCTGGAGTTCCAACAAGATTTATGTCATCAACGTAAACATCAAGTGTAACAAATTCTGATGAAATTTTCTTTATAAAAATACATAGACAAATAACACATTTATGTAACTTTCTTTCAGCAAATATTTACTGAGGCGATTATATCACTTGCGCCCAGATTGATTTAAATCGTACAAGATCTTTATAATCTGATCGAGTACATTTCTCGAGACTTTGAACTATATGCTTCAGGCATTTTAAATCCTTCAGGGATCTTTATAGAGATTTATATAGGTTATGACTCGCATTTAAATGGCATGACATCTTCAGGTGTCTGGACTACTGGTCCGATCCTCACAATATTTCACAGTATTGTGCACTATATTGTATCAAATATATCGTCGACGGTAATTTTGTATCGGTTCCTAAGCGGCATAACTTGTTGAGATCTCATCACTTTCTTTATTTTCAGGTACCTCAACTTCTTCTGGAGTTTCATGAAATGTTATGTCGTGGGCTCTTCTAGAGCTCATTTCCTCCTCATTATGATCATTTTGATCATTAGCTCCTTATCATTTTTCAATGATTGTTACCTTTGGAACCGATTGGTCTACCACGCTTCATGCGTACAGTAAACTCTATCCTTCAGGGACTTTAAATTTTAATAGGAGCATTTGCAGCTGAAATATGATATTTGATTTTGGATCAGCAAACGCTTCTGGCATTTGACTTGAATTATCTTCTAAGTGAGGATCATATTAATGATAATTCGATTCATATAGCATATTTTTCAGCTGTTTATTCCATTCCCCAGATGTTAGAAAAACTAACATATATCCCCAATCTTCTTTGGGAAACATATCTTTATGCATTGTGGTAGAGAAATTAATCATATACCACACATCAAAAGATAGTAAAATATTTGATTTCTGATCCTAAACCAATTATGAGGGGAGGACTTATCATATATTGTTGGTCTGATGCATACAAGTGCTGCTATATGCAATTTAGAAAATCTTAGACCAACACATGAAGCTTTGTTCTCATAAACAATAGTTTAGCCATTAATAGGAGGTATTCACTGCTAAACTAGCTTGTATATAAACCAGCATTATCAAGATGAACTGTCTTGATTTCATAATCTGAAAATTATGCTCTTAAGTGAGAAAAGCAATTTCAAATGCCAAACTGCAGGTTGACAATAAACATACATGTAACCATCTTATATATGCATCTATAAGTGGTTCACATGATAGGTGAATGGGCCCATATTCACCTTTTATATATTTCAGAATCAGGGGTCTTAGTCCCAACTTTAGCTGGTATAATCAATTTATTATGAGAACAAGCAACACAGGAGAATTCTTGAAGAATCTTCTA
Source organism: Nicotiana glauca (assembly GCA_026770625.1). Taxonomy (NCBI): domain Eukaryota; kingdom Viridiplantae; phylum Streptophyta; class Magnoliopsida; order Solanales; family Solanaceae; genus Nicotiana; species Nicotiana glauca. The sequence goes on along the minus strand of MU771030.1, from coordinate 99,332 downwards.
GTTCTTCAGTATATGCTTATCTAAATTCTCAAATAGCTCATTTAAAAATGGCAAATGAAAACTTCAAGTTTATCATGGCATGTGCTATCTCTTAGTAAACTTCTGGTTTACTATGACATAAACTTTTGCATTAGTAAACTTCTGATTTACTGTGGCTACTTTTGTATTAGTAAACTTCTGGTTTACCGTGATACATGATGTAGTACAAATCGAAGAATAAGGCGGGTAACTTCTCATATACATATTATTTTACCCCCTATGATTGTGGAAACATGAAGATTTTTAATCTTTCAATCATTTATAGTCTCAATATGATAGCCATTTATTTTAGTAAACTTCGGGTTTACTACAACATATGTTTTGACCATAATCATATAATATGAATGACATATTTGTAAATAAGCTCTTCGAGAGCCTTCAATTATTATCCACAATCTAATATTTATCGGACACTACTGGTGTCATGTGTCTTCTAGGCAAACAGTTAGCTCTTCGGGAGTTGTTGATACATTTTGTACTATCAAATATTGCTCAAACACTTCTGGTATCATAAGAGAAAATCACAATCAAATAAACAATTATTTAAGCACAAGAAAACTCCTCTTCATAATATTTTCCTACTTCAGGAGGCAATTTCAATTGTATTACTTCTTCAGGAGCAAATTTAAAATACGAAATATTGAGTATATATTCTCTCAATTATATTACCTCTTCTGGAGGTGAATCGTAATATATTTGCATCAAGAGCGCGTTCATATTTACCAGATTTATTAATATTATCACATTCACTTCAGGGAATGGATTATTATTATCAAAAGTTCTCATCCTTCAGGAAAATCGAACATAATTATCTGAATGCGCATTAATCACATCAAATTGTGATGCCTCAACCTCTTTTAAAATATTTACTACTTCAGGAGCAAATCGAGGCGTGCATTTAATATAGAGAATATTTATGTAGCTTATCTTCAATTGTAACCACAGAAAGCCTAAATTATCACTTCTGGTGATCATAGGCATATACCACTTCTGGTGGTTAACAAAATATAATTACAATGAGATATACGAAATATAACCACTTCTGGTGGTTGTATATTTCTTGCAAACTCTGCTAGAGTTTAAGTTGATCTAATAATGTTATCCATATTCTTCAAAATGACATAAATAAGATATATTATAGTCAACATCGGTATCAAATCATAACTTTTATTTATGTATAACAAACAACAAAAATTAAAATATTTACATTTCTACAGATTCACCACCGATTACATGACTTGTTTCTCCTTCTGGGAGTGCAAAGTAATCAGCTACATCCAAATGCATGAAGTCTAAATTATCTTCAGAAATAAAATTTGCTTCAGCATTTTTCTCTGTCTTCTTTAGGGAGGCTTGATAAAGCTCAACCAGGTGCTTTGGCGTACGACAGGTACGTGACCAGTGCCCTTTTCCTCCACATCTATAGCATGCACTTTCTGCATTTGGTGCTTGCACTGCTTCATGCTTTTGTTCCTTCCTTTTCCACTGATGGTGGCGAGGAGGGTTCTTTGGTGCATTATTATTACCATGATTAGAGTTTCTTCCCCGACCACGGCCATGACCACGACTGGGGTCACGACCTCTTCCACGTCTAGCTTGGTGGAAGTTCGTCTCATTCACTTCAGGGAATGGACAAGAACCAGTAGGTCGGCTTTCATGGTTTTTCATTAATAGCCCATTATGTTGCTCGGCTATAAGAAGATGTGAGATAAGTTCAGAATACCTTTTAAATCCCATCTCTCGATATTGCTGCTGCAGGAGCATATTCGAGGCATGAAAAGTGGTGAAAGTTTTCTCCAACATATCATGATCAGTAATATTATCACCACATAATTTTAATTGGGAAATAATTCTGAACATAGCAGAATTATACTCACTGATAGATTTAAAATCTTATAGCCTTAGATGAGTCCAATCATAACGTGCCTGTGGAAGAACGACCATCTTCAGGTGGTCATATCTATCTTTCAAATTATTCCACAGTATGACTGGATCTTTAACAGTAAGATATTCCATTTTCAGGCCTTCATCAAGGTGATGGCGTAGGAATATCATTGCTTTGGCATGGTCTTGGTTTGATGCCTGATTTTTATCACTGATGGTGTCTGCCAGACCCATCGCATCAAGATGAATTTCAGCATCAAGCACCCAAGACATATAGCTTTTGCCCGATATATCCAGGGCTACAAATTCAAGTTTAGAAAGATTTGACATTATTTAGGAAAAGAAAGTTCTTACCTCAGATACTTTCAAAATATTTGCTCGAGATGGCAGAGTCTCGTGCTGATAACGTGTTATAAAATAAAGACTGTAATGTAAAGACAAGTATAGAGAGAGACTGATATATTATTCGAATTCAAACTGATGTACATAATGAACTGAAAACTCTTCTATTTATAGAAGAAAGGAAGCTGCTGTGTAAGCTGCTACTGCAAGCTGCTGTGTAAGCTGCTACTACAACCTGCTGTGTAAGCTACTATAAGCTGCTGTGTAAGCTGCTACTCCAAGCTGCTGTGTAAGCTACTACAAGCTGGTGTGTAAGCTGCTACTATATCCGATATGGATAATCTTATACTAAGAGTAATGTTTATCCATAACGGAGTACTGAAAGGATAAGCTCATTATACCCGCTATGGATAATCTTCTACCGGGGGTAATGTTTATCCATAACCGGATACTGAAAGGATAAACTTATTATACCCGGTATGGATAATCTTCTACCGGGGGTAATGTTTATCCATAACCGGGTACCGAAGTGATAAGCTTCTTCAGGAGGCTTATTTCCAATAGAGTACTAAATAGATAAACATATTTACGGCGGAGTCCCATATGGATAAGCTTCTTCAGGAAGCTTATTTACAACGGAGTATGAACATCCATAATATAATATATTTATAACACAAAAGGAAAAATAGATAATGAGAATCGACCCAACACCTACAGAGGCTCTCCTTGTAGAGTACCGAGAAATTTAAAAATAGCCAGATTTACCACTGGTCGTTGAAAAATAGCCAAGTTTCAAAAGTCATCGAAATTTAGCCACTTTTTATGTAAAGATAAATCTAAGCGAAAACACTGTTCAAAATCAAGAAAATACGCTCGTAAATTTTACGGGAGTTCCAGCATAAGTATGCTTAAACTCCTGCATATTTTACGGGAGTTCCAGGATAACTATGTTGGAACTCCCGCAAATTTTATGGAAGTTCAAGCATAATTATGCTGGAACTCCCGCATATTTTACGGGAGTTCCGGCAAGTATAAATGTCCAGTATAATATACTGGAGTTTGGAGCATTGGTGCTCTAGTCTCCCGTATATTATACAGGAGTTAGCAAAGTATACCGGTCCAGCATAATATGCTAGAGTTCGTACAAAAATGCACCAGAACTCCAGTATATTATACGGGACCGGTCCCTGTTACAGCAAAATAGTGGCTATTTTTTAATGACTTGGTAAACGCTGGCTATTTTTGATTGACCAGTGTAAAAACTGGCTATACCATGATATTTTGTCTGTAGAGTACCATATAGAGTTTCATTTACGTATATACTAGGGGAGAAATTCAAAAATAGCCAGATTTACCACTGGTCATTGAAAAATAGCTAAGTTTCAAAAGTCATCGAAATTTAGCCACTTTAAATCTGAGCGAAAACACTGTTCAAAATCCAGAAAAGACGCCAGTAAATTTTACGGGAGTTCCAGCATAAGTATGCTTGAACTCCAANTAGTGGCTATTTTTTATTGACTTGGTAAACGCTGGCTATTTTTCATTGACCAGTGTGAAAACTGGCTATACCATGATATTTTGTCATATACTAGTATGCTAGTAAAAGTTGGCCTGTGTTGCACCCAGGCCCAACCGTTGGATTGCATATTGTAAACTTTTAGCATGAGTGTCAATGATATGTCAACCGTTGGCCTTTATTATGAAATTCTTCTAGCTTGTGTTTGTTTTTTCTGTCTTTATTTTAATTTGATAATCTAATTTAGATATTTGTAACTTCAATTTGTTATTCGTTTGACATTAAAATTTTGCATGAAAATATGAGTTAGATTCGTATACATGCTCATATCTAGGATACTTTTGACAACTTATTTTTTCTTGAATGACTTTATCTTTCTCATGTGTTACCAGCAGTAAAGATGATATTAGATTTGGTAATTGAAAAATCTTATTTTAGAGTCTTTTGTCACAAATTTTTCCAGCTACGTTACAACTGCAGTCTATCTATACTCATTAATACTTACAATTGTTAATATACTACTCAAAATTTTAATATAATAGTTTATTCAATTTAAATATTCGTTTATAAAGTCCTGGGGAATACCCAACAAAAAAAATACCAGTGGAGAGGTTTGATTTTCTTAAGAATTAAATTTAAAGGTGATGTTGAAAAAAGTGAAGAGTTATTGTCATTATATTTTTATAAATAAAAAAATACGTGCTCGATGGGCCCAATCGTTAAAGCAAAAGATACTGACATTGTAGTGATGAAACAGAACAAAAGCTGACATAACCCAGTAAAAAGAAGAGGGTATAATAGTCAAAGCAGGAAAATATTTACGAAGGGGCTACAGTAAAATTCTTTTTCAGCCAATCAAATTCTCCCATTGACTCAAAGCTCTTACACGAAATCTTCTGTTAAAGTACAAAATAGGTTGAAATGACAAAAGTATCCTCAAGTTAAACATTAATTCCAAAGAAGCACACATGTTGACGGGAAAGTAATACATTGATGTATAGTAGTAAAGTAATACATTGATAATGTAAAAAAAATTCCATCTAATTATATTGTGTATTATCGCTTAAATTCGGGGAAAAAAAGGTATCTACGTATTGTTTGAAAAACTCCCAGTGTGTCATGTTTTGCATTTGTAAATCTTGCAAACAAATGTTGAACGTATAGTATTTTTATTTTTTTAGCCAATTGAAACGTACATTAGTTTTTTATTTTTTGTTCAAACGTATATTAGTTGATTACCTAAAACTTTAGTTAACTAATGTGATTATTATTAGTATCTCTTGTGAACATAGGGTTCGTTGTTAACTTGTATATATAAATTTTGATACAGTCAAACTTCTCTACAATATTAAATTTTTTTCTTATTTTTCTCTTTTATAGTAAATGGTTGTTATACAACCATAATAACATTTTACGTTTAAATATTTTTCAGCCGTTATAGACAAAATTATCCAAATACAAATTTGTTTTGTTAATGTTACATAAGAAAATTATTTAAATTTAAAATCTCAAAAAGTATGCACATTTCACTAATTAAATATTTAAAAAAGCTATAATTAATAAATCTATAACTAAACGTACAAAAATTTATTTGAAGGTACATGTTTTAAGACTACTAGAAAATAAATTCTTTCAAGATTAATGAAAGAATTTTGCAATAGTCGCTTGTTTCATAGATTGCATTCTCTTACTAGCAATATAACGCTTAATTAACGAAGATTTGTATCCAAATTTTCAGCAAAAGGGTATTCGATAGCTTTCCTTTGAAGGTAATCTAAGTGCTTGACTATTGAATCTTCTACCTAATTATTTTTTGGTATTTATCCAATAAAAAAAATATCACATACTACATATCTTCAAATCTTATGTGCTATGCAAGATGAAAACTTTATTCAATAGAAGAAATTGTATGCAGAATTTTAAAATTATTACCAGTAATTTTAGAGATTTTACATGGCTATTATAGAGGGATAATTTTATAAAGAGTATCCTATTGAAAATATAGTTGTTGCTGTTACTAGTAAAAAATTATTCTAAAGAGGTAAAATATAACTTAAAAAATAAATTTCAAAACTTGACTTTTATAGTGACTATTATATAAAAATACTGTTATAAAACCGTATCAATGGAAAGGACCTGCTTTTCTTCCTCTCTCGCCGAAACTCGATCCTTATTTTGGCAGATATAATATTATGGGATTGTTTAGGAGACGACTGGAGGTCATAAAAGAATTGATTTTAAGGAATACAACGAAAATTATCTTAGAGAAAAGAATTTTTTTTTTGTCAAGGGAATATATATATATATATATATATATATATATATATATAGAGAGAGAGAGAGAGAGAGAGAGAGAGAGAGAGAGAGGGGTTTTGCTAACATATCACATAGTTATAGTAGGTTAGCAATGTATGCATATTTGAATTTCTCGAAATGCCCTTACTTTTTTTGTAAAAACCCGACCGGTCATTTTGAATTTTTTTACTTCGCTCACCAGTTCTTGGGCGTGATTAGCCCCGTATTATGTATTGTGACTTATGTAAATCGTCGGTTTTGGTTTTCAGGTTAACCGGAATAGATATGGAAGGATGATCTCAGCCTGAAGCTTAAAATTTGGAAGGTTTGACCAAGTTTTGACTTGTTAGTATATGATCTCGGATTGGAATTTTTATGATTTGGTTAGCTTCGTTAGGTGATTTGGGACTTGGAAGCGTGATCGGAATGTATTTTGGAGGTCCGTGAAAGGTTTAGGCTTGAATTGGCGAAATTGGAATTTTGGCATTTTCCGGTTGATAGGTGAGATTTTGATATAGGGGTCGGAATGGATTTCGGAAGTTGGAGTAGGTCTGCTGTGTCATTTGTGACGTGTATGCAAAATTTCAGGTCATTCGGACGAGGTTTGATAAACTTTTTGATCGAAAGCGGAATTTAGAATTTTTTGGAATTTCTAGGCTTGAATCCGATGTGATCTTAGTGTTTGATGTTTTTTTGAATGTTCGGAAGGTTGGAAAAGTTTGAATGATGATATGGCATATGTTGTCATGTTTGGTTGATGTCCCGAGAGCCTCGGGTGAGTTTCGGGTGGTTAAACGGATCATATTCATGTTTGAGAAGTTGCAGATTTTCTGCTGTGTGTGTTGCAGAGTTTCGGCCTTCGCGTTCACGAGAGGGCACTCATGTTCGCGAAGGGATTTAGTAGTGAGGCAGGAAATTTATCCTTCATGTTCGCGATGTTGGTCCCGCGTTCACGAAGGAAAAGGCTCAGTGTGTATAGCGAACGCGATACAGGTCCCGCGTTCGCGTAGAGTAAATGTGAGCAGCTGGGTCAGGTTCGTTGTGCTTCGCGTTCGCGAGCTAGGAGTCGTGTTCGCGAGCTAGGAGTCGCGTTTGCGATGAGTTGTGAAGCTAAAACTTCGCATTCGCGATGCAAGAAAAGTGGTCAACATAAGTTTCTGCTTCGCAAACGCGAGGCGTTGACCGCGTTCGCAAAAAAGAGATTTTGAGTGCTAGGCAAAATGTTTTAAAAAGCCATTTTTCGCGATTTTGGGTCTAAGTTCACCATTTTTGACTCGGTTTTTGGAGCTTGTTGAGGGAGATTGAAGAGAGAATCAAAGAGAACTTCTTGGAGGTAAGAATTTCGGACTTAATACTCGATCCTATGTTGATTCATACTTGTTTAAACATGAAATTTGTGGAATTTAAAGCCTAAAATTGGGAAATCAGGGCCTGAAATTGGAGAGTGTAAATTAAGGATTTGAAGGGCCATTTGAGGTCCGATTTTGATGTTCTTGATATGTATGAACTCGTGAAAGTATCAGAATTCCATTTTTGTAAATTTTATCGAAATTCGAGATATGGGCTCGGGGGTCGGGTTTGGCCAATTTCGGGATTTTTGGTATAAATTGGATATTTTCGAGTATTTTGTTTCCTTAGCATATTTTGATGGTATAAATCTGTATTTGGTTAGATCTAGAGTGTTAGGAGACCAATTCGAGAGTCTAAGGCATCGTGGGCTAGAGTTTGGACCGGATTGAGGTAAGTAATGATTGTAAATACTGCTCTGAGGGTATGGAACCCAAGATTTTACATCTTTGTGCTACTTTGAGGTGGCACACACGCTAGATGGCGAGCGTGGGGACGTGCACCATTGGGTTGTGACTTGGTCCATCTCGTACGACTATTAAGTCGCGTATTTTACTTGAAAACTATTGATATTACTGTATTTTGGAAAATATTATTGTGTTTGGGGCTAAATGTCGTGTCTGAGCCTTGTGCCGATTGTTTGGACCGTTTGGTGCTTTTACTGCTGTATTCCCTCACTTTTTTGATTTAATATTTACACTCAATCATGCTATGTTCTTACTGTTTAAATAACTTGGTTTTATTCACTCATTCTGATTTCATAAATAATTTTGAGCTGAGTACTTATTTTACTATCTGCCCGAGGGGCTTGAGTGAGATCTGTCTGAGTGAAGCTGAGGGCCTATGTTGTGAGGATATCATAGGATCGGGTTGCACGCCACAATATGTGGCACTTAATTGTGATATATGAGAGGCCGATGGCCTGATTTATTATGCCACGAGGTGGCTTGTGATTGATATGAGGCTGAGAGCCTATTTGATTATGCCACGAGATAGCTTAATATTGCGCTTGGGCCGTAAGGGGCTCCTCCCGGAGTCTGTACACCCCGAGTGAGTGCGGGTACCCAGTGTGTGTGATATGTTGTAGCCCGAGGGGCTATTGTTGTTTCATATTGAAACCCGAGGGGCTGTTCTTGATCTATGTTGCTCGAGGGGCGGTTCTTGATTCATGTTATGCCCGAGGGGTTGATTACGAGTGATTGTGAGGTAGCCCGATGGGCTGGTTCTGTTGATATTATGCCCGATGGGCGGTTTATGGTACATATTTTGCCCGGTGGGCCACTCATGTTTCTATTATTTTTACTTATTGTTTTATCACTCGTTTGAAAGTATTGAAGGTTGTTTTAAAAAGGATTTTTAGTGAAATTGAGCTTGATATACGAAGTAAATGATTTCTGTACTATTTTGGAAATGTATTGTATTTGTTGTAGCGTTATGACGTGGCTTACATATTTTTTTACTGCTCAGCTTTCATTTACTTTTATTACTTACTGAGTTGGCGTACTCACATTACTCCCTGCACCTTGTGTGCAGATTCAGGTAGTTTTGAACTCGGTAGCGGGTGCTGATTGCTTATTGGCAGAGTCATTGGAGTCAGCAAGGTAGCTGCCCGACGTTCGCAGCACTGCCTTGCCTCTTGTCTTCCTTAGACTGTATTTACTACATTTTTAGACTCTTAGTTGTATTCAGACCTTAACAGATGCTCATGACTTGTAACACCCCGATGTCGGGCTCGTGTATTTATTCTACACTATTTATTTAGACTTACATTATGAGATATCTGATTAATTAAAGGCTTAAAAATGATTGTTATTGATTAAATGGTTAATTCGGGAGTTGTGTCGGCTGGCCTAGTTTCACGATAGGCGCCATCACGATCGGATCAGTTTTAGGGTCGTGACAAGTTGGTATAAGAGCCTAAGTTACATAGGTCTCATGAGTTATGAGCAGGTTTAGTAGAGTCTCACAGATCGGTATGAAGACTTCTATGCTTATCCTCGGGAGGCTGCAGAACCTTTAGGAAATCCCACATTCTCGAATTCTTATCATTCGTCCTTGATTCAGCTTGAAATGTAACTCTTTGAATTCCTTCCACGTATTCGTATGCGTGCATGAGTGCTCAGTACTAGATGTGCATCGATGGCTTGTAATTTCCTGATCGAGGGGCAAGATGTGATCTATGTGTGTTGATGTTGGGCCAGTCTGGAATACTTGAGGCTGGATTTTGCCTATAGCCTGAGCCTTGAGCTGTTGATTGCGCGAGTGTGTGTTTCTGGATCTATATGTTCAATTGTGTCCCTATTAAGGGAAGTGTTGACTGGATAGTTATGTGATAAGTGTAATGTGACTGCAAGATGTGTTCATATGAATTGGATGAGATGAGAAGGGTCTGCTTAGGGCAGCAAGAACTATCTAGTATTTGATTTCCATCGTGATTTGATGTATGGCCTCGAGTTATGGGTGTGATGAAGGATCTTTTTATGTTGCTTAGTTGGGAAGTGAAGTAGATTTCACTTTGTGATATGAGTTCAGACTCAGGAAGATTAACTGATTGCGTAATGTTTATGGCGGTGGAAGGGTATAAAGAAATGTTAGTTTAAGGCGAAGCAGGTGGGTTATCTCCTGCGGAGTGTTCAGAAGTTTGTGCAATCATTATATTGTTTTTGAAAGATCTCCTTTACCAGTGAATATGTGGGTTACAATTTGAATTTGATCGCTTAAGAGAGTGGGCTTGACTGTTACGAGGGTGAATGCGAAAACTGCAGAAGATTTGAAGTACTAGATTGTCTGTGTTGCACGAGCTTATAGAGAATTAGTTCAATCTCACTATGGTATTATGACAGTAATAGAGTATATTCATTATGAGTTACCGTGTGTTTTGATCTATGGCTTTGAGCCAAGTGGGGGAGTCTGCTATAGATTAGTTGATTGCACGATTATGTGCTATGTTGGTTCCAGTTTGAGGCATACTGGTGAATCAGTTATGGCTTACGGAGGTTGAGTCGAGGATGGCTCGAGTAAAGGAAATTTCAATAAAGGTTATGTTATGCTTTATGGGTGTATGAGAATCGTTGGATGACTTGAGTTATTATTGGTAAAGGATGTGCGGTGCATAGATCATGAAGTTGCTTGGTTGCATTAAGGTGAGGTTACACTCTGCGGTGTTGGAGTGTTATTGGAACACATGTCGTCCGGTCCGTTTGATCGATCTAATTGCGGACCGAGTAGAGTGCTGAGTAAAGTGAATGACTCTCGAGAATGGTTCTAATGGGTTCAAGATTTTAACATGTAATAATTGGAGATTTTCAAGTTGTATATTTGGCTAGAAACTGAGGTTTGTATTGGAAGGTGTCAAGACTCGTGGTATTTCTACATCATTATGGGATTCTAAATATCAGTACCAGGAAGGTAAAGGTAATGGATTTGGATTCACAGGAAGTCCCTTCGGGGTAAGTATTTTGAATGTGGTGCTTTTGGAAATATTTAAGAGAGTATTCAGTGACTTATGAGCCTTAGACGATGAGGTTTTATGCTTGGGTCTCGTATGGTGAGTCTGGGTTGAGGAATTGTGGTGTTATAGCAAGAAAGAGTATCAAGATGAAGGTAAATCAGAAGGAAGCTCGGATAGATAGAATAGCTTGGTAGTAGGCTAGGTTGGCATGGTAAGGGTATGACTAGTTCTTTGGATGCTTAAGAGGTAATGAGTTTCTGCATGTGTTTCGTGGCAATGCTCTTGGGTTTTAGTGGCCTGCGTAGCTTGGTTGAGTTAGAAGGATTCATTCCTGATAGTTTAGTTTTGTGCAAATGGAATTCGAAGAATTCTTGATGGTTTTAACCACGGTTAGAGATGTATATTTGCTACGAGCATGAGGAGTATGGGATGTGTAGTGATTTTCTTCTAGAAGGGATCAATGGAAAGTTCTTGGCTAGTTGAGTATGTAGGTGATTATGGCTCGGAAGGGATATGAAGTTCTCATGTTTATCCTAGGGTGGTATGGTATATGCGGTATATTGGGTAGAATTGAGATTTGCATGTGTAAGGTCATGGTTCAGTTTTAAAAGAAAGGTCACAAATTCTTAGGTAGCATGGACAGTTTCCAATGACTAGATAAATGAGATCACTAATTGATGTGGCTTGATGAGGGTATACATTTTAGAAAGGGATGTGTTTCAGTTGAGAATACTTCATTAGTATTGCGGCACTCTCTTGTTGGATCGACTGCTGATATTCGGGTTTGCTTGGTGGCACAGAAGAATCATAGGAGTACCTCTCGTGGGATGATAGGGTATTAGAGGTGTGTTGTATATTCGGACGGTGGAGTTAGGATCAGATATGGTGATTCACGTGCTGTATGGATTTGGAGACTGGGAGTTCTCATAAACAAGTTAGGTCATGGTTGTGGACCGCGTATATCAGTCTTGTGTGGTAACTATAGGGGTTTAGAGACTCGAGTAGATCTTTGTTGCTTGGTATGTTAGATTTTGGATGTGATATTGGGTATAGCCCCTGTCACACCTCCTTTTTTACGCACCTACCCCTGAGGATAAATGTATAAGGGAGTTTTTCCACATTAAGTGACATTATTCGAAATGGGATTATTGATTTATTTCAGAGTCGCCACTTGGGAAAGGTTTGGCTTTTGGTGTCCCAAGTCAACGGTTTATCTTGAATGCCAAATCGAGAAAAATTTTTGACTTTCCAAGTGAAGTCTGCGAACCAAAAATTCTATGTAAGGAATTCTGTTTACCCGAGGGAAGGTGTTAGGCACCCCCGGATCCCGTGCTAGATCGCTTAAACTAAAATAAATGGCTTAATATCTAATTTTAATACATGTTATACTATAGTATAATTTTAAAGATTATTTACCACTTTAATTAAAAAAAAAATTAAGAAAGTGAACGTAGTTTAAAAAACATGCTTTCGGATCATGTCACATGAAATGCACCGGGATCCTCGACACATTTTTATACAATGTTTTAGGATTTGGATTTAGGTCACATGAAATGCACACCTGAGTTTAGGAATGTAATTTTATTAAAATCGCGCCTAAAGTATCTAACGCGTTATTATTTTGGGGAAGGCCGTGAAATTTGCTAAACGGCTCATCCCGAATTCTAAGTAATTATTATAACCATTTATCAAGGGCCCCGCATCTTTTGCATTTTATTTGGCGAGGCTCGTCTCATTTTTTATTTAAAATCTCATTCTAAAGTGGCTATGATTTTCTACTATTATTTGTCTCTAATAAAATAAAAGTCCTAATTAGTTAATAGTATAAAATTCGAGCTTTAAGTTCAAGTCCGGATCCAAACAAAAGGGTGAACCTTTTAATTTGAAACCCGCTACCTTACCCGAGAGCCCCAAATTTATACTATGTTAAACTATACATTGAAATCTTCAAATTGGGCCCAATTGCTGATAAGTGGGCCTTGGGGTAGTCAAAACTGAACAAGCTTAACGGGACGCCTGGAGATCCAAAGATCGAGTCCCTGGGCTATCGGGCCAACAATTATTTAACGTCCGCTTGCGTTTCAACTTATGACCATATTTTCTTATTCTGTTTTCTATTGGTGCATATTATTAAAGTCAAGAATTACAATAGAAGCATGAACTTAGCAACAAAGCAAACTAACTATTCTCAAACTAATTCAAACTAACATTATTAGATGAACCGGACTATTGAGATTAACTACATGAATTCAGAACCATTTGGACCTAGTTTTTTTTACAACTATTGAACTTAACACTAACATTAGTCACTAACATTTGAGAACTACTAACCTTATTCCAATTAACATCATTCATTCACACGACTAGCAATCTTATGACTGGGAACATTGAAATAACATGCTGAAATGTGAACTAATTCTTATCCTTACTGAAGCACTATACTACATTGCATTACACTAGTAACACAAGTTAAGCCAATTGTTACCAACCACAGAGTTCTCATACTTATGGGAGTGAATAGAAATAGATCAACAGTCCATAAGGGTCTATGTGTATGTCTACTATCTATATGACATAAAGTAAAGAATTAGCATCACTACATTTACTTAACTAAAATCTATCAAATTAAACAACAGACAGCCTATCAATAAACATGAATCTGCGAACATCTTTTACTTCAACTTCTCTTCCCAGTTACATCAAAGTGAGCTCATAAACGTGTACCTGGAATTGGAATAGAAGAAGAAGAAAAAGGAGCAGTCAGCAACAACACAACAATGCAACAACAACAGCAAATAACACCAGAATACACTCTCAACCAACAGCCCGGAGCCAATTAAAATTCCCCAGCAGCAATGGAGCAGTTAAAACAAACCAGGACAGTACCCAAACTGACCAAAATGGAACCCAACAATCAACAGAATCAGAGCACCCAATAACTTACCCCAAATCAACTCAATTGCAACCAAAATCAATCGGAATGAAAGCTCTGAGCTTAAGCAGCCAAGGATTTGGCACATTGGGGCATCATATGCGACTTATAATTATGTCTGGAGTAGCTTATTGCCTGAGCAGTTCGTACTGGGTGAGACGAGATCATTGAATTTGAGATCAGTACAATCTGAGTATGTGAAGTAAATTAAAGAGCTAAGACCATTGTTTGGCTCAAAATGAGGTGATAGTTCTTGCCAAGAGTATAGAACTAATGAATT
>MU771030.1:33614-58893 GCA_026770625.1 Nicotiana glauca | reverse complement strand
ATTTTTATTTTAAAATTATTTTAAAACTCCATCTTGAAACTACTTCCCGATTTGAATGGGTAGTTTTTCTTCTCTTTTTCCATTTTTTATAGCTTTTTTTTTTGCCTTTTATTTTAAAATAATTTAAAAACTCCAACTTGAAACTACTCCCACCCAATTGGAATGGGTAGTTATATTTTAATATATATTTTTTTATATTTAATTATAAGATATTTATATTTATTAATAAAAAAAGTAACCAATTAATATATAAGGTAGTTTTTGTTTTATTTTATTATTTTCATTTTCTTATATATATTTAAGTTCAAAAATAATAGCCAATAACTAATTATGCCATGTGGCATTTTTTTGGTTGCCACTTGGCTTAAGGAGAGGGCTTTTCCTCTCCTTTAAATAATATATTTTAAAACTCCAACTTGAAAGTACTTCTCGAATTAAATGTGTAGTTTTTCTTCTCTTTTTCCATTTTTTATAGCTATTTTTTTGCCTTTTATTTTAAAATAATTTAAAAACTTCAACTTGAAACTACTCCCACCCAATTGGAATGGGTAGTTATTTATTTATATATTTATTTTTTATTTTTTTATATTTAATTATAAGATATTTATATTTATTAGTCCAAATAAAGTAACCAATTAATATATATGGTAGTTTTATATTTTATTTTATTATTTTTATTTTTTATATATATTTAAATTCAAAAATAATAACGAATAACTAATTCTAAACTATATAACTAATTATGCCATGTGGCATCTTTTTACGTTGCCATTTGGCTTATAAAGTAACCATTTAATATATATATGATAATTTCATATTTTATTTTATTATTTTCATTTTTTATATATATTTAAATTCAAAAATAATAACCAATAACTAATTCTAAACTATATAACTAATTATGCCATGTGGCATTTTTTTACGTTGCCACTTGGCTTAAGGAGAGTATTTTTTCCTCTCCTTTTAATAATATATAGATTCTAAAGAAAATTCCCAACGTAAATGTAAGATGCAATTTCTCTTTTTTTTGAATTTTTAATTTATTACACACCTTTTCAAATGCAAAAATAGAAAATACAATAATAATAATAAAACCCGACATTACTATTCAAAACTAAAAGGTAAAAGATGGCGTAAAATAAAATTAAAAAAAACCGACTCAAAACACAAAAGAAAAGAAAATCTTCTTGTAATCCACATTCTGAATGAGTGATCCTGGCTAGATGTCCTAGGCTCTGTCAAACTCCAGCTTCGGTAAGTAAATTCACATATGTATGAAAATAAAAACTCAAACCAACACTAGGTGAGGCAATAATACTCGCTACTGGACACATACAAGACATGATTGAGGCTATTTTTGCAAAATGACTTATTTAGCCAAAAGGTGGCTAGAAGTGTAAAATTTGGCTAGGACCCCGCAAAGCCAAGAATCTAAGATTTACTAGGAAGACCGGACCCTATATGGGTTGCCTACGTATCTCATCCCGGGAGACGAGAATCAGGTTCGCGTAGTTCGGGCAGATTGGATACAGTTGAAAAATTAAACAAAGCAACTAACTTAAAGAAAATATTTTTTTGTCTTTTCCTTGAAAATGATGAAATATGCCAACTCTTTTTTTTGGATTTTCTTTTTCCTCTTTTTTGATTTTTGATTTTTGAAAGATAATAAAAATGCAAAATCTTTTGAATTTTTCATTTTTTTTTTCTTTTTTGGTCTTTTTCTTAATAAAATGTAATAAAAATATAACTAGACCCCACTTGCTTTATTTTCACATTTCACCCTCTTTTTTCTTTTTTTCTTTTTTTTTCATTTTTCATTTTTCATTTGCCCTCAACTATCCTTAGTCCGCCAAATGACCCTTTTACCCTCGAATAAATGCAATATGTAGGACATAGGATGCATCAAGATGGTCTGTTATTTTAGGTACACCTGTCCTAGACGGACCCAACCCCTGTGTTGAGTCCCCTAAGTCATATGCACGTGATGCAAATAAGCGCTCCTATTGAGGATCCGGCATGGAGTCAAGTTATTCTAGGTTCAAAACCTGGGTATGTGTTATAGACTGTGTACCCGAGCGAACAACTCAAGTCGAGGAGGGGGCAACGTACCGGGAACCAAAAGGCCATCCGGCTTAGTAACTTGTCCGACCTCTTTCTTATTTCAAGGTATTGACACTAACAGAATAGGGAGTCTCAACCAGTAAGCACATCCCCGGAGGCGAGAAGAGAAGGGTTTCGACACAATTTATATACAGTTCAGATAATATCAAAGCGGTAAACATTTAGCACATTATGCACGAAAACATGTAGGAAAATCAAATGTAACCAAATACAACAATTATTCTGAGCTCGAATTCTGAACCCTGAACCGAAGTTCTGGGTCTGTGTCCCCAGCAGAGTCGCCAGAGCTGTCACACCTCCTTTTTACCTTACTACACCCCGTAAGGGCGTAAAGGAGTTTTTCCACTTAAAGGACAATCGGAACGGGATTTAATTATTAATAATTCAGAGTCGCCACTTGAGAGATTAATGGTGTCCCAAGTCACCGGTTGAATCCCGAACCGAGAAAATTATGACTCTGTTAACAGTCCGCAAACCAAAAATCCGAGTAAGGAATTCTGTTAACCCGGAAAAAGGTGTTAGGCATTCCCGGATTCCGTGGTTCTAGCACGGTCGCTCAACTGTTGTATTTGGTTTTATCTGATTTTAAAACATGTTCTAACCTATGTGTCTTTTATTAATAAACCGCTTTGTTTTTATTTTTAATAAGAATTGCAACGTCGTGAAAATGCGTCTCGAACCACATCGCACCAGTGCACCCGTGGCTGTCAACACATTTCGACTCCGTTGAGATTTGGATTTGGGTCACATCAATGTGCATCCGTATTTAGGAAAGTAATATTATTACAATACGCGCCTAAAGCAACTACGCATTGTTAACTTTGCGAGGGCCATGGAAAGTTTGCTAATGGCACGCCTCGAATTCTAAGGATTAGACCAAAATTAATTAAGCAAGGGCCATGCAATTATCAATTTTTTGGCACGGCACACCTCAATTCCACTTTTAAAGAAAAGCTTAAGCTACATGATTGAGGGTCACAGACTTAGGGATTAAGCCAAAGAAGCACAAGGCAGTAAAACAAAACCTTAATTTAAGGCCATATTCTCCTTGATCCCAGATATGAATTCGTGTAATTCTACCAAGAAAAACTCTTCAGAAATCGTCCTTAAACCACATAGGAACTATATCCCACATAATCTTCCTTTTTTTTCTCACAAAGGGTAATGAAATATTATCATGACCTTAAGTAAATACTCCTAAGATCAGAAAAGTATTCTCGGCAGTGACATGCCAAATATGCCAAGCACAAAATGTACCCAAACAACTAACATATACTCTGTTTTATGCTATTTTAACTACAACAAGGCTGATTGAATCCTACTTCACAAAAAAAAAACTTCCACTTTTCCACAAGAAATGACGATGCAAAATGCTGAAATCATTAGCTGCCAGCTTTGCCATCAGCATAGGGAAACCAAGGTATGAATGTAAGACAAGATGAACAATACAAGCTTCAGTAATTAGCAATGCTGAACACCAGGAACCCAAATAGAAGATGAATAAATGCCAAAAGAAACAGAGCCTTCTAAACTAGTAATAATCCTGGTTTAAGCAAACGGTACTGACCAACTCAGCATGATGAGAGAACATAACAATCTTGCCAAAATCCCCATTAAAACACAAATCAACCATAATTCTAGTAAGACAACAAATCAACAACCATTCCATCTTAATAAAAATCGAGCAGAACAAGATCAATCATAACAAAGAACAACAAAATCACGACCAAATACTCAATCACAAGAGCCCTTATCCATCCTTAATTACTATGATAATCACTTGGCAATATAGAATACCATGAGTGCATTTAGATCTGAATTCGAATTCTGGCAGACCATGACATAACGAGACCAATCAGGAAACTAACAAACTGAAAAAATAGAGCATATGATGCCACAATTCTCTTCAGCACATTTATCGAATACTTTACCAAATAATGAGAGCAATAAACATGTACTATGCTAGCACGAGGATGCACAAATCCGATAGAAGAATCATATAAAATGAGTAATGAAGTCACGATTCATCTGGAGTTCAATTCCTCTTAATTTAAACTGACTGAGATCGTGAACAAGTGAAATCCAGTAGGAACCATACGCAATTAAATTCAACTATGTATAAAATTGTGCTAACCTTTCTTCAGTGTATTAATAAACAAAAGCCTCCGACAAGCCGAGCAACACAGCAGCGAACATCAAACCTCGGCGAAGAATCAGATCCGCGGACAGAACCTTGAATCGAACGCCTCACTGATCTCTCCTTCTCGTCACTATTTCTATCCGTGTGTGCGTGTGTTTGAATGTTGAAAATCAGAGTTTAAAGGTCTTTGATTTTGGAAAATTGGAGGTAGCAGTAGGCCTAGATGACGGGATTTTTCGGCTGCCTCTTCTCCTTCTATGGTTCATGGTGAAGTTTATGTATGCCTTAGTGATTAGGGTGATGGTTCAGGAAATTCTAAAGTGCA
Source organism: Nicotiana glauca (assembly GCA_026770625.1). NCBI lineage: Eukaryota > Viridiplantae > Streptophyta > Magnoliopsida > Solanales > Solanaceae > Nicotiana > Nicotiana glauca. Next base: position 54,307 of record MU771030.1, on the reverse strand, counting down.
ATTTCATGGCTCTTCTTCTCCTCTGAAAGGGCGAGATACAGGAGGGGGTCTGTTTTGAGAAGATGAAGCTTCAAGGGGGGGCCTTTTGGTCTGCGACTGACCCTTTAATTGGGTGTATGTGGGGTGTTTTTTAATATGATGGGGGTGGGGGAGTAGTTTTGGAGGAAAAATATTTTGGGAAAGTTTTGGGGGAAAATATTTTGGGGAAGGTCTTTTGGGGGAAAATTTGGGCTTTTCAAATGTTTGGTCAATTTGAATTTAAGACCAAGCATTTTCACTTCCCTCCTCTTTTTGTTGTTCTTTTCTTTCTTTAATTAATTAAAAACCTAAACTAAATTCCTAAATTAATTTAAATTGTAAAATTAAGTTAATTATCTAACTATGTAAAAATGATCTTTTTTTTTTTTGTGATTTTTGATTAATAGCACAATTAACTCAATATAATTAATTCCTAAATGCAAATTAAACCTAAGGTGACATGAAATTAAAATGTGACATTTTTTTAATGATTTTTCTATGATTTTAAAAATATTAAAAATGCATGAAATGTAATTAAATAAAGAAAAACACTTAAAAAATCAATAAAAATTATTTTGATCTATTTTTAGGAGTTATCTTTATGTAGGGCAAAAATCACGTGCTTACAGTCAGTTGTGCTAATGCTACACTTTGTACTCTTTTGTGCAGATCCTGGTACTATAGCTTTCAGACCACAGTGAGGTTGCTGCTTCCAGTTTATCAGGCAACCCGAGGTAGTCCTGCAGGCGTCCGCGGACCTGTGCGTCTCCTTCTATCATTTTATTCTGTTTCTTTCATGTATTCCATAGACAGCATTGTATTAATATTTTAGACCTTTATTTGTAGTATTCCTAGATATTCTGTGAAATTGTGACACCAGGTGTGCGTAATTTATGTTATGGATTGGTATTGGTATCATTATTAACATATTATATTTCAGTCTTCCGCTTATTAAATTTCGATGGTTATATGATGTTGGTTCTTAATTGTCAAAGGATTAAAATGGAAAAAAGGTAAATAATACAAATGACTGGCTTGCCTAGCTTTCACTAGTAGGCGCCATCACGACTTCGAGGACGGAAAATTCGGACCGTGACATAAAAGTCATAACTTAATATATTATTAATAATCCATCCTACAAAATACCTAATGTAAAACAAAATTCTCACTAACATAATGATAAAATAACCAAATGAAGATGCACAAAACATGAAAAAATGCAATCCATTAAACATGATATAAAGCTCAGTTGAATGTTCTCTTAATCCAAACTAAATGAACCAAACTATAAAGACTCAATTATATATGAACACTAATGGAGATCAAAATGCAGTAAAAGGACATTAACTAAGCAAAATATAATGTGTTTAATCTCCAAGCAAAACAGAAAAACAAGCAAATAAAATACACAACAGTAGAGAGAAAGAAAAGTGAACCTTATAGTGAGAAGCTTTCTTCGTTATAATCCAACATTTTTATCTCAAAGCTTTATACAGTGATGATTTGAAAGGAGCAAAAATACGGGAAAACAAACAACAAAATCCGGACCATGATGCGCCTCGAACCAAAAACCAAGTCGGCGACCTCGACACCGACGATCTCAACTTTTGGGGCTGCTGTTTTTTCATGAAAATGGGACTGTTTTAGGCAAAATGAAGGCTCACTGGTGACGAAATCCGGCTGAGCCAACCAAATGAACACACGAGCAAAAAATAGTAGAGAGAATCGAGTTGCCGGATCTCGTCACTTCCGGCTACGTAGCAATGAAAAGCGAGAGAGAAAGGGAGAGAGATGAGAGCGACATGATAGAATATAGAGTTCGCCGGATTAAATGGAGGGTAGCCGGATTCAATGGAGGTCGGTCACCACCAGCGACTTCGTCATATAGCAACGATGGCGAGAAAAAGGGATGAGGGAGATGGCATGAGTCGCTGGTGTCTTGGGGAGGGAGTTCTGGCCGTTGGGTGTTAGAGAAGGAAAGGGAGCAGTTGTCCTTTCTCTATTGAGAATCAGAAAGAGAGATCATGGATCTCTTTTTGGGAGATGCGGCCGATGGTTTAATTTTTGAGAGAAAGACATAGAGGGTGTTTGGCTAAGCTTATAAGCCGGTTTGACCGGCTTATAAATACTTTTTGGCTTATCTACGCGTTTGGTAAAATTAAAAGTGCTTATAAGTTAGTGTTTATAAGCCAAAAATAAGCCAAAAGCCATAAGTTGGTCTCCCCCAACTTATCAAATTTCAGCTTATAAGTACATTAGGTTTGACCAAAATATTTACTATTATATCCCTAAAATACTTCTTTTTAAACAAAACTCTTTGTATACCCAATTTTTTAGCTGCTTATTATTAATTTCAGCACTTTTATCCAAACACGTAACTGCTTATTTTTTAAATCAACTTCAGCAGTTAAAAGTGTTTTTCAGCACATATGCTTATCAGCTACTCTAAATCAGCTAAGTCAAACGGGCTCATAATTTTTCAATTTCTTTGAGGGATTCTGCTATAGTGTCTTCGGGATTTAGGAATTACGTTAGGTTTAATATTTAATAGGGAGTGGGTATGGGCTTGAGGAAGTTGGGCTCAGATGGCTTTGGGATTTTGGACTTCAACTCTTATAGTCCAACAACTAAGAAACCTAACAATCTAAAACATACTATTAAATATAAAAGTTAATTCCAATTAATTAAGGTATACTATATGAAACTATTTTTTATTTTTGCTCTAAAACTAGAATTAAAATTAATAATAAAGTGAAATTCACACCTACGACCGTTAGGTCCTGGGTTCGAGTCACGCTAGAGGGGAAGTGTAAAAATACTATAGATCCTCCTAATTTGGGAGGGTTTAAAAAATAATAATAAAGTAAAATACTATATAAATAAACTTAAATAAATATTCTAAAAATACTAAGACTATTAAAGATAATTCTAATGCGCGGGTCAAAAATTATGTGCTTACAGCTGCCTTTTTTACTTGGAAACACAAAGTGTTTTTGAGCAATGAATCAAGTAAGCGACGTAATTGATTTCTAACCCGACACTTATTCAAAACAAAACAAAGATGGACAAAATATTATGACCGAGTCCTGGTATCTGAGCTGCCTACATATCCTTGGCTATAAAGGAATCAGGTCATGTGTAGTTCAGAAGTGAATGAAGTGATGGAGTATGTGGAGAGGATGAGAGAGTCGACTGAGGTTCCGTCGAGGCTTCCGTTCGTGCTCCCGTTATTACATCAAAATCAAAATCTAAAAAAACTAAACAAGCCTATCAGTTATGAGTTACAAGATTCCTATCTACAAGTCTTCTGAAGCTTGATCTTGAGTCTTAAATGGTTCTTCATGCAGACTTTTTATTTGAACCTTGATGCTTGCTAGCTGCATGTGCTAGTTCATTCTCCTTAAGCTTCTTCTGATGAAAACGCGACTGTAGTGCTTGTGACTTCAACCATGTCTTAAGCAGTTGACATCTTTCATTTGCTTCTGTATTTTGAGTTTACTTCTTTTCCTTTTCTTTCTGTATTTTAGATTGAGACTTCTTTTAGTCATCTCGAACCCTGTACCTCGAGCTATAACCTGCTCATGCACCAAAACAAACAAATGAACGAAATTTTTCTGCCTTAGTTTTTACTAGGAAAACTTCTTGAGTTATTGATAACAAAACTCTATACTACTTCATTATTGAAAGCAATAAAAGTCGGGAATGGTGTACCCTGGGAAAATAGATACTAGGGAGTGGAGACCCTATGTCTAAAATGAAAGTAACTAGGGAGTGGAGACCCTATGTTGGAAGAGCGACTAAGGAGTAGAGCCCCTATGTCTAAAATAAAATCAACTAGGGAATGGAGACCCTATGCTAGAAAAGCGACTAGGGAGTGGAGACCCTATGTATAAAATGAAAGCATCTAGGGAGTGGAGACCTTATGTTGAAAAAGCGACTAAGGAGTGGAGACCCTATGTTGGAAAAGTGACTAGGGAGTGGAGACCCTATGTTTGAAAAGTGACTAAGGAGTGGAGACCGTATGTCTAAAACAAAATCAACTAGGGAGTGAAGACCCTATGTTGGAAAAGCGACTAGGGAGTGTAGACCGTATTATGTCTAAAATAACTTCAACTAGGGAGTGGAGACCCTATGTTGGAAAAACAACTAGAGATGGAGACCCTATGTCTAAAATGAAAGCAGCTAGGGAGTGGAGGCCCTATGTTGAAAAAGTGACTAGGGAGTGGATACCCTATGTCTAAAACAAAATCAACTAGGGAGTAGAGATCCTATGTTGGAAAAGAGACTAGGGAGTGGAGACCCTATGTCTATAATAAAATCAACTAGGGAGTGGAGACCCTATGTTGAAAAAGGAGACTAAGGAATTATCTACCCTATGCTAAAACGAACCAAGAAGGAATTTTATTTTATTTTTTTATTTTTTTGTGGAGAAAAATCATTTTTTAAACAAATTGTCCCAACGCTTATTTTCTAAGGGCATGGACAAATGACTTTTTCATTTCATTTTTTACCCTTTCCCACCCTGTTGAGGTATTAAACATGGAATAGTTTCGTTACTTATTGCATGCTAGTACACCCTAGAAGAAAATATTTTCAAAGCCCTCCATGGAGGACCTTGGTTCATTAATGGCTCATATCTATCCTTACAAAGATGGTCCCCAAACTTTGTTGCCTCTGAAGCCAGACCACACATTACAGCAGTTTGGGTTCGACTATCTAATCTACCCATAGAATTCTATGATGCCCTCATCCTTCAAAAAATTGGAAACAAAATTGGGAAATTAGTGACAATCAATGCATGCGCTTCTGCACCTATCAGAGGCAGATATGCTAGACTTTGCCTAGAAATCCCAATGGATTCCCCAGTAAGATCACACATCTACATTGGCAAGCATCGTCAAGTCATCCATTACGAAGGGGAGCATTTTCTATGCAAGAATTGTGGCTACTTTGGCCACACTAAAGTTAGCTATCCATATGCAAGTTTCAATAGTTCAAAGCACCCATCCATGGAGTAGACCAACATACAGGCAGACCTCCCACAACCCATCTCCAATGAGCTTAAGGAAGAATGGCATACTGTCTCCTTCTCCAGAAGGAAGCCCTCTCCACCTCGTCAAATAAACCCCTCGATCTCCTGATGATACATGTATCAAAGTTCGAATTTTTGATGCAGATATGGGTAAGTTTTTAAATACTTAAATTCTTAAATATGTTAATAACTGAGCCAAAATGCATTTACAAAAACTCTTTTGTAAACCTAGGACTAACTCTAATCCCGTTGTAGCACACAACCTCAACTGTTGCGACAACTTCAAGTTAACTCTAACTTGAAAACTCCTAGTACCTAATACAATTGCTTCTATATAAAGTTGAAAGGTACAATATAAAAACACCTACTACAATTGAACTAGAATAAAAGACAGACACTTAAAACTGGTTCTTCTATCTGGTTCAAGTAGCTTCAGGTTTGCATGCTTGAATCACAGAGCCCCATTCCTCTGGGGGCCCTACGTGGCTAGGCCGCTTGTTTCCGTAGTTTTATTTGGCTGTTGTAAAAGGTATAGCCGGAGCCTTATTACCGGCAAATATTGTATTAACTTCTTTCATCTGTACAGGCTCCGTAGACAGGAAACGTGGGTCATGAACTTATGTAATATGTATTTTGTATATAGGGGCAATGTAAAATGTAAACCACGCTAGTAACCATGTACCTTGTTTATTTTTTGAAATGAATTGGTGTTCTAAATTAAACGTATGGTCATTTCACTTGGCTAATAAGTAATGGAAGATGTGGGGTAATACGTGGGATAGGAAAGGCACCCAGGTCCGCTTGACTGGGGATACCCGGTCGAGCGCCGGTCATGTCCCTCGAGTTTGGGGCATGACATTTCTCTCCAACAATTCTCATTGCAATAGACCCTTAGGTGGGCCACCGGATCTCCACGTCCATCATACAAGTTAAATTTTGGTACTTTGAACCCTGCGGGCAGGCGGGCATCATGTGGCACAATCAGTTCTTTGCAAGTCATGCTACCCTGACCTCCCACTCTTTGCTTGTCCCTTAAGGACTGTTCTGTGCTTTTTAACTTCCTGTGTACCCCATCTCGCCCTTTTCTTCCTGTAACCTTTTCATTTCCAGCATGAAGCTCATCCCGGGAGCACCTCTTGTATGAATTAGCAACCTTTGGGGGTGATATTGGGCATTGTGAGCTTTGAGTGGATANAGAATATGGAGGATCATTTGGCATTGTGTTGGGAGTTTGGGTAAGGGCAGCATCTGGAAAAATCGGCGGTGGCGGGGGTGGTGCCTTCCCAATAATCCAGGCCTGATACATGTCTGCCATGTGTTGTCTTAACATCCGTACCTCTTCAACCAACCCACTATTCTGTTCAACCAATTGCTTTCGGGCCCCGGTGTCAACCAACCCAGTTCTGTTGTTGTTTGCCATTGCCTTTTGTTGTTGTATTATAGAGAGGAGTTACCACTTTAAAAACCACAAATCAACCACCTTTCTGCTATGAGTACAACAAAATGAAGTCATCACGTTAGCGTTAGGGCATTTATCAGGTAATAATATCACATTGCGTGCAATGCACCTATCAATAATTAACGGTTCTAGAATGACTTCGAGGGTCATAAGGTCACTTGGCATCATCCATGTTTGTTTATTTCAACCTCTCTCCTTTCTTTTCTTTTCTAGCACTTGTTTGCTCGCTCATTTTGCTTCACCTTTTTCCTTTGTGATTATCAATCTTTTTCTTCCCTCTCATTTCTCACATCCCATAATTTCATCTCTTTTTTCCCTTTTTTTTTTCCTTTTCCTTTAATAAATGAAAAAAATTAATTCGATCGAACCCTATGTAGGTTGCCTACGTATCATGACCCCGCATGAATCAGATTTTTGCGTAGTTCTGGAAGATCGAGAAAAAAGCAAACAAACTAACAATTTTTTTTTGTTTGTTTAATGACTACTCTAATGAGAAAAGAGAAATAAAAGAAGCAAATATTTTTTTTTTTTGAAATTTTCTAAACTTAATGTTCTATGACTTATTCTAAATTCAAGCTTAACGGGCATCTTTTCTTTTGAAACAAATACTCGATTAAGGAAAAATCCTAAAAGAGAAAAATATTTTTAACTCTTTTTTGTTTTTTTTTAAGGGAGAAAATCTAAAAATAAACCAAAGAAAATCTATTTTGGATTTTCATTTCATATCCTGAGGAAAAATTTCGAAACAAGAAGAACCCAAACTAACAGAATGAAACAGTATTTAAAATGCCACCTGGCATATACAATACAACTTCTCGAACTAACAACACTTCCAAAACCCTGAAACCCATGAATCACAAGTTAAGGATACTACATAGCTCTAACTCTAGAATGTCTAACAAAGCACAAAAAATACAGAAGGGCCAATACTCAAAAGCAAGAATAGAAAGGGACTCCTCGGTCTATGGATGCAGCAGATATACCTCGAAGTCTCTATAGAAGCGTCTCGTCTCAAGGATGAAAAGACTGGTCATGTGTACACCACAGTGGTACTCAGTAAGTGTCAAGCCTAACCTCGGTTGGGTAGTGACGAGGAAGGTCAGGGCCCTACTGAGATTAAATAAGATATAAGATTTAACAGTGTGAAATAAGCAATGTAAATAAGTAACACAGGTTATGAAGAATGGCAACAACTATTACAGAGGCAAATAAAACACAGAAAGAGAATACAGCTCAGCTCCAAGATAATAACCAGGGATCTCCCAAGATACCGTCATGTAGTCCCCAAATATAAATATCAACAACCGGGGATCTCCCAGGATACCGTCCTGTAGTCCCCAAATATAAATATCATATCCATTGGATCTCCTGGGTGCAGTCCCATAGTCCAACTCGTAAATGCGTGGGGATCTACTGAAATACCACATTCGTAGTCCCAATATAAATACTCAGTACTGGGGAATCTACCGGGTGCAATCCTCTAGTTCCAATATAAAAGTGCAAGGCGATCTCCTGAAATGCAATTCCGTAGTCCCAAAGTAAACATACAGGGGAGCTCCTGGGATACCGTCCTGTAGTCCCAAAGTAAACATACACAGCAGCAACAAGAACTCAATTAATCAATTTCATACCAAGGTAAAAGCAGATAATCCTAACCTAGCATGCTTCACGTAATACAAATAAGGCAGTTAAGGCAAATAAAGCAGTTTAATCGAGTAGACATGCTTTTCTAGGCTAGCAACATGCTTAATTTCCAATAGTATAAGTAAGAAAAGGAAGAACACAATTCAAGGCTATTTTTATGAAAAGAAAAATGGATTTCCAATAATTAGCACAAGTACGTGCTCGTCACCTCACGTACAAGGCATTTCAATTACCACAATATCAATCCTAAGGGGAAAGTCCCTCACACAAGGTTAGACAAGCCACTTAACTCGAACCGGCTCAAAATTAACCCGAAACCACACTCTTGCCACGAGTATCCGACTCCAAATGGCCCAAATCTGGTCAATTCAATTGCATATTGTAAATAACACCTCAAGTAACTGATTCCATAATTAATTCTAAGCTAATACACGAAAATAGATAAAATAACCAAAATACCCCTCGATCTCACGTCTCGGAATCGGGTAAAATTTATATTTTCAGAATCCTTATACCCTCACGAGTCTAACCATACCAAAATTATCCAATTTCGATACCTTTTGGTCCTTCAAATCATCATTTTATATTTTTGAAAGATTTCAAAAAATTTCTTCCCAATTTCCATCCCAAATCACGAATTAAATGATTAATTCAATGATAGATTCATGTACTCTAGCCAAATCTAAGTTAGAATTACTTACCCCGATGAATTTCTTGAAAAACCTTCAAAAAATTCCCAAAATCCGAACTTTCTAGGTCAAAATATGAAATAAAACCCAAAACCTCATATTTATAGAGCACCTCCCGGATTTCCACCACTGCGGACCGCACAAAAACGACCGCGAACCGCACAAAACCAGTATTGTCCGCAAAAAACGACTGACGTCCGCACAGGTTTTGACTACAGTGATAGGATTTAGTATTTTGGCCATAATGTTCTCTACAGATGTCTAAATTGTGATTTCTTTACCTTTCTGGAAACTAGACACGAAGGGCTATAACTTTTGTTTTGAATCATTCCAAAATTCCTTGTAGATAAAATGATATGAGCTTCCGAAGTAGGACCAATGAAATTTTCTTCACCGCGTACCACACTGCATTTTGTGCGGCCGCACAGCCCCCACCGTGGATGCACTGGATTTTCTGCGGACCACACTGGTGGGTTCCGAGGCCTGCAACTCTTCTGCACCTACAACGACTATGATTTTTTGCCTAAAAACATCCCGAAACCTACCTGGAACTCACCCGAGTCCCCGGGACTTCAAACCAATTGTACCAACACATCTCATGACATCATTCAAACTTGTTCAAAACTTCGGAACACTCACAACAACATCAAATCACCAATTTAACATTGGATTCAAGCCTAAGAACTCCAAGAACTCTTAACTTATGCTTTCGATCAAAAAGTCTATCAAATCTCGTCTGAATGACCTAAAATTTTGCAAGTACGTTACATTCAACACTACGAAGTTACTCCAACTTTTTGAGTTTCATTCCGACCCTTGGATCAAAATCTCACTATCGAACTGGAAACTTCAAAATTTGACCTTTCACCATTTCAAGCCTAAATTAGCTACGGACCTCCAAAACACAATCTGACCATGCCCCTAACCCGAAATCACCCAACACAGCTAACAGAACCATCAGATTTTCATTCCGAGGTTGTCTTCACATTGTTCTAACTACGGTCAACTTTCCAATACTTAAGCTCTCATTTAGGGACTAAGTGTCCCAAAACTCTCCGAAACTCAATACCGAACATCCCGACAAATCAAAATAGCAGAAATAAACTTGGGGAATACAGTTAATAGGGGATCGGGGTGTTAATTCTTAAGATGACCGGCCAGGTCATCACATCCTCCTATACTTAAACATACGTTCGTCCTCGAATGAGCATATGGACATAACTGAAGTGAAGCTACTCATGGCCCTAAACTGTTGAGCGATGTACTAGAGTTCAAAACGACTGGTCGGGTCATTATAAAGAGCTTCTTCTACATTTTATCTTGCACACATGGACCTTTGGGGACCTTATAAAATACCAACCTTTGACAATAAGTACCATTTCTTACCTGTGGTTGATGACTGTAGTAGATATACATGGATTTACTTACTGCAGCTTAAGACAGAAGTTAAAGTTAGTATCAAGTCTTTCTATGCCAGGGTTAAGACTCAATTTGGGGTCATGCTGAAAGTGATTAGAACTGATAATGGAATAGAGTTCTTCAACTCACAATACAGTTCATTGTTTCAAGATCTGAGAATAATTTATCAGAGTAGCTGTGTGCATACACCTCAACAAAATGGGGTAATAGAAAGGAAGCACAGACATATTCAAAATATATCCAGAGCATTGAGATTCCAATCTAAATGCCAATCAAATACTAGGGTATTTACATTCAATCTGTAGTATATTTGATGAGCAGAATGAGTTCTGTTGTGATCCAAGGGAAAAGTGCCTATGAACTTCTATACAAGAAAAAGCCTTATTTAACACATCTGAGAGTTATTAGGTGTTTATGTTATGCAACAAGTGTACTCAAAAGAGATAAGTTTGGAGAAAGGGCTAGTGATGCAGTATTGATGGGATATTCAGAGACTCAAAAGGGTTACTTACTTTTGAACCTCCACACACATCAATTTTTTGTAAATAGAGATGTCATATTCAAGGAAACTGAATTTCCTTTTGCCAAGGCATCCATCGTAGCTCAGGCCAAACACCATGATATTCCTGCTCGTTTGGAGCAGAACAACTTGTTTGATGATTATTTTGCAGGTGAGAAACAACCAAATGGCAGAGCTGATCAAGGACCTCATGTTATGGCACAAGATTATGTCATTGAAGATCATAATGAAGGGCAGAGTATTTCTAGTGCAGAACATGCACTCTCACCTATTGATGAAGAGCAGTTGATGGTGGATATAGGACAGCCTCATCTTTTGAGGAGTTACAGGTTGAGGAGGATAAAGTAATGACACATGATCAAACTACAATCCTTATGAGGTCTGCTAGAACAAGGAAGCAACCTATTTGGATGAAGGAATATGTAGTTCAAAGTGGCAAAATAGGGAACAAACATCCCATTTCCAATCATCATCTTATGACAAGGTTACACCAACTTATCACACCTATCTTGCCAAGTTCTCCACCTTAATTGATCCTCGGACCTTTAAGGAAGCAGTTAAGGATGAAAGATGGGTAGAAGCCATGAAGCAAGAAATTAAAGCCTTGGAAGAAAATAAGACCTGGAGGTAGTAACTCTTTCTAAGGGTAAGAATACAGTTGGTTCAAAGTGGGTATACAAAATCAAATACCAGGCTAATGGTGAGGTTGAAAGATTTAAGGAAAGGCTAGTTGCAAAGGGCTACAGCCAAAGAGAAGGATTGGATTATCATGACACTTTCTCTCATATGGTCAAGATGGTTATAGTGATTGCATTAGTTGTATCCAAGAGCTGGAATCTGTATCAAATGAATATTTATAATGCCTTCTTGCAAGGTGATCTATATGAAGAAGTTTATATGGAGATGGCTGAAGGATTCAAGAGACAAGGGGAGCAAAAATTTTACAGGTTGCTTAAGTCCTTATATGTATTGAAACAGGAATCATGATCAACCTGCAACCTTTAAGAGGATTGCTAGAACAAGCAATCAACCTATTTGGATGAAGGACTATGTAGTTTAATGTGGTAAAACAGGGAACAAACATCCCATTTCTAATCATCTGTCTTATGACAAGGTTACACCAACTTATCAGAGCTATCTTGCCAAGTTCTCCACCTTAATTGAGCCTCAAACCGTTAAGGAATCAGTTAAGGATGAAAGATGGGTAGAAGCCATGAAGCAATAAATTAAAGCCTTGGAAGAAAATAAGACCTAGGAGGTAGCAACACTTCCGAAAGGTAAGAATACAGTTAGTTCAAAGTGAGTATACAGGCTAATGGTGCACTTGAAATATTTAAGGCAAGACTTGTTGCAAAGGGCTACAGTCAAAGAGAATGGTTGGATTATCATGACACCTTCTCTCATGTGGTCAAGATGGTTACAGTGAAGACAGTGATTGCATTAGCTGTATCCAAAGGCCAGAATATATATCAAATTGATTTTTTAATATGCCTTTTTACAAGGTGATCTATATGAATAAGTTTATATAGAGATGCCAGAAGTATTCAGGAGACAAGCAGAGCAGAAAGTTTGCAGGTTGCTTAAGTCCTTATATGGATTGAAACAGGCATCCAGACGGTGAAATATTAAACTAACAGATGCATTAGTAGTAGCAGGCTTCATGCAGAGAAGCTATGACTATTCATTGTTTACCTTAAAAAGGGGACAAGATGTGATGATTGTTCTAAAGTATGTGTATGATTTACTCATCACTCGAAGCAGCACTGAGTTGATTGATGAAGCTAAAGGGGTTTTGCACAAAAAATTCAAATTGAAAGATCTAGGAGAGCTCAGGTACTAATTTTGTATTGAAGTCTTGAGGTCTAAGTCATGTGGCATCCTTAATCAAAGGAAGTATGTATTGGAGTTGGTTTATGATCTAGGCCTGAGTGGTGCTAGAGTGGCCAACACACCTTTGGAATCCAATCTAAAACTAACAACTATGGAGTATGACAAGGCAGTTGGAATCAAAGGTGATGAAATGTTAGAAGACATCAACAAATACTAGAAGTCAATTAGGAGGCTAATATATGTCACTATCACAAGACCTGACATCAATTTTGTAGTCCAAACACTAAGCCAGTTCATGCAAGCACCAAAGAATCGCATTGGGAGGCTACAACAAGGCTGATCAGATATCTAAAAGGCAGAGCAGGTAAAGGAATTTGGCTGCAGGCTACAGAAGCCAATGAATTGACCTGTTGGTGTGATTCAGATTGGGCATCATGCCCAAATACACGAAGGTCGGTGACAGGGTATGTTGTGAATATTGGGGACTCTTTGATTTCTTGGAAGTCAAAGAAGCAACAAATAGTATCTAGAAGCTCAGCAGAGGCAGAATACAGAAGCATGGCATCAGCAGTAGCAGAAATTACTTGGTTGTTAAGGTTGTGCAAAGAGCTGGGCATTGGAGCTAGAGAACCAGTAATTGTACGCACTGACAACAAGGTTGCTATGCAAAGAGCAGCCACTCCAATTTTTCATGAACGAACAAAGAAAATAGATATTAATTGTCATGTCATTAGAGACAAGATCAAATGTGGAATGATCAACCTGTATATGTTCCTACAAGGGATTAATTACAAGAGCTTTTGACCAAGGGATTAGTTCATGCAGCACATGTACATCTATTGAGCAAGATGGGAGTGTTGAACATTGCACCCTACAGTTTGAGGGGGATTATTGTGACATGCACTGTGATGGTGTACATGTGGGAAGCTATGTACAGCTGGCTACCAAGCTGGACGCCAACAAGGATGATTCAAGTTAGTTGTAAGATGTAGATATGAAGTTAATCATGTAGTTAGTCGGTTAGGATATTTGTATATATACACATTAGTGGCAATAAAACAGTGAGATTTTCACTTTCGTCTTCTGCAATTCATCTTCTCTTCTTTCTCTTTAGAACATTCTAGAGCATTGATGCTCAGAATTGTTAGATAATCGAAGCATTTTGGCACACACACACACACACACTCTCTCTCTCTCTCTCTATATATATATATATATATATATATATATATATATATATATATATACACACACACACACACTTACTAAAATCTTAATAAATATTAGATTTAAATACAGTAAGTTCAGTTCAAGGCCAAACCCGTTAAATTCAAATTCTGGATCCTCTAGCCACAACAACATGTTACCCCTATATTTAAAAAAGATTGGCACATTTTCTTATTTCCTTAATACTTATAGCCACAGGAATGTTATGGCAGGTTTAGACCACAAGTTGCAAATATTTTACAACCACACAAATGCTATGACTTATTTAAGACCACATATCTCAAATGTCTTTCCTTTCTTATTAAATTTGTATCAAGTCCAACTAAGACAATCTTTTTGAAATGGAGCTAGTAACTTTTTCAAATGAAACAAGATGTATTTGTGTATGGGCTATTGGAATTATACTCGTGAGTTGGGCCTCCAACCCCATTGCAGTTGTTTGGTCGCTGAAAATTCGAGTGAGATGCATGTCAAGCCCAATTCCTCAAAATCAATTCCTTATACCAAGTTGGAAGAATAACTCTAATAACCATTACTAACATATAGAAATGGTTAGCGCTTATCCAATTAATTTTTAATTTCATAAGTTATTTATTTTTTGTCACTTAAAGTTATGAACATTTATCATTATCACTTAAAAATCACTACGACTCAAACCCTATTAAATTTTTACTAAAAATCTGATTTGACATAAAATTTAATGAAAAAAATCAATAAATACAAGTCACATTAGGACTGCACATTGATCGGATAGGATCGGATTTAGTACATTAATCTGAATCCAATTTGAATTAAATTGGATCGGATCGGATTTTAAAGTTGATCAAGCAAATATTTTAGATTTTTGGATCGAATTGTACGCCTTATTAAGGCTAGTAACAATCTAATCGGCTACTGCACTTTTTAAGTCTATTGTTGTTCATCATTCTATTAAGCTGAAAGGCAACAAATGTCTTTCCTAGCAACAAATAAAATAAAATAAACAGAAATTTCAAACAAATGTCTAGTAAAAGTGAGGCGTCGTTGTCTGTCGATAGGAAGGAGAGGAGAGAATGAGAATGACACAAAGGTAGAACTTAAGAGAAGCGGAAAGAGCAATCTGAAGAGAGGTTAGAGAGAGACTTTGATATAAACTAAGAAAAGAAGAGTCTAACGAGAGACATATGAAATGAGAAGACTTAACCCTAAAATATAAGTCCAATATTTATACATGTCCATATAATTTGGATTTCAAGTCGGATTGGATTAAAATTATACTAATCTGAATCCAATTCGAATATTTGAACTTTTAGAAAAGCATAACCCATATCTGATCCGAAATCCAAAAATTCGAGTAGAGTGGATTGGTTTGGATTCTCCAATATCAGATCCAAATGCACAATCCTAGGTCACATCAGCTTAAATGGATCATACCCAATTTAGACCCCTTTTCTCTTAAACTCAAACCCAAAACCCAAATGGGTTAATAAATTTTCAGTGGCTTTTTAGGCTTGTGAATGTCAGATGTTGCTAAAAAAATTTCCAGTTGTTTTAGTAGTTTGTGGATGTCTGTTGTTGCTAAAATTTCACTATGTTTAGTAGTTTGTGAAGGTTTGTGATTCCTAAAAAAAATTCTCGTTATTTGACTTTTTTATAAATAAAAAAATTGAGCGAGTTTGTGCATGTCAAAATATGTTACAAGTGCTCGTGATTGAAAACTTCTATTTTTCACAATAGAAATATATGAAAACTTCTCATGAAAAAATATGGACATATTCCTAATAAGCTTAAACCGCAATATGTACAAAATATGTTTTTGAAATTTGAGCAGTTTTTTAGTGGAATTCATCTTAATGAATTTCAAAATGATTCTGAGTGACGAGGAATCGGATGGTGAGGGTGTATTTTATTAGAAGGAGAAAAAAAGGATGATTTTTTATCTTAACCCATTTGGATTGTGGATCAAGCTGGGCTTAGAGAAAATATGTTTAAATTGGATATGGTCCATTTTAAGCCGACGTGACATATTATTATAGATTTTTGGCATTAAATTTTGTGACATGACAGTTTTTTGGTAGAAATTTGCAGGGTTTGAGACATGATTTTACGTCACGGAAAATAGATAAGTAATTTTTGTAAATTGACAATTAATCGAATGACCATCAACGAAATTAACTCAGGATATAAAGCTTATATGAGTAAAATCATTTTCGATCATAAATTGAATACTATTTTTAAAATTCATATCTATTGACTTAAGCATTATAGGGCTCGGATGAGAGTTCTGATGGTTCAGATAGCTTTAGGATATGATTTGAGACTTAGGAGTGCGATTGGAATGTGTTTTGGAGGTCTGAAGTAGAATTAGACTTGAATTGGCGAAATAGAGTTTTTAGCATTTTCCGGTTGATAGGAGAGATTTAGATATAGGGGTCAGAATGGAATTCTGGAAATTGCAGTAGCTTCGTTATGTCATTTGAGATGTGTGTGCAAAATTTTAGGTCATTTGGACGAGGTTTGGTATATTTTTTTTTATCAAAAGCGAAATGCGGAAGATTTTAGAACCTTAGGCTTGAATTCGATGTGTTTTGGTGGTTTTGATGTTGTTTGAAGTGTTTTGAAGATTGGTATAAGTTTGAATAAGGTTATGGGATATGATTCGCCTTTTGATTGAGGTCCCAGGGGCCTCGGTGTGATTTCGGATGGTTGACGGAGAGTTTGGAACTTTGATGAAGCTGCAGATTTTTGCTGCTTCTGGTGTTTCTGCACCTGCGGATTGGGGACCGCAGGTGCGACGCCGCATATGCATAAGATGGGCCGCAGAAGAGGCCAAAGGTGTGTTTGGCTGGGACCGTAGAAACGGGTGTTTGACCGTACCTACGGTGGTGCAGGTGCAGATGGGTCACCGCAGATGCGGAAAGGGCGGACTTAAGTGAGGACCGCAGATGCGGTAGTCAAGAGCGCATATGCAGTACCGCAAAAGCAGGCATCTGGACCGCAGATACGGAAATGCCTGGGTCAGAATGTTATATTTCCTCCTTCGTGATTTTCAGAGGGTTTCTTCACTTTTAAACACGAATTTGAGAGCTTTGGGCGATTTTGAAGAGAGAATTCAAGAGGAACTTATTAAGGTAAGAATTTTAGACCTAAAAACTCGATTCTATGGTGTTAATGCACGGATTAGAACTGTAATTAAAGGTAAAATTAGAGAAACTAGGGCTTAGAAGCCTAGACTTTTGATCGAGGTTTTGGAAGATCATTTATGGTTGGATTTTGGAAATTTTTATATGTATGAACTCGTGGGGAGATAAAGAATCTAATGATGTTAATTTTATAAAATTCCGATATATGGGCCCGAGGGTCGGGTTTTGGTAATTTCGGGATTTATGATATTTTTCAATTATTTTCGAGTGGGCTTCGTTCCGTTAGCGTAACTTAATAGTTACGTTCTGATTTTGGTAGATTCGGAGCATCCGGAGGCGGATTCAAAGGGCAAAGGCATTGCGAGCGAGATTTTGGGCCAGATTGAGGTGAGTAATGATTTTAAATATTGTCTTGAGGGTACAAAACCCCAGATTACACAGCGTTCAGCTATGTTAAGGTGATGCACACGCTAGATAATGAGCGTGGGGTCGTGCACCGTTGGGGATTGTGACTTTGACCGTCCCAAATGACTGTTTTACTGTGTATTTGATAGCTAGTTGTTTGATATTATTATGTTCTGGGCTAAATGTCATATTTGAGCTTCGTGCCAACTGTTTGAACCCTTGAGGGATTTTTACTAATATTTTCCTCTCTATTTGATTTTACATTTGTGCTCAGTCATGTCATATTTTACTGTTTTCAAAAACTCAGGTAAGTTATTCTGTTTTAAACACCTTAAATGATATTTTAAAGATGTCTTGAGCTGAGCTTCATATTTTACTGTTGCCCGAGGGGCTTATAAGATTCTAACTGAGTAAGGCTGAGGGCCTGTATTGTGAGGATACTTTTGAGTCGGGCTGCACGCTGCAGTAGTGATATACGGATTATGATAATGAGGCCAAGAGCCTGAGATTATACGCCACGAGGTGGCTTGTGATTTATATGAGGCTGAGAGCTTGTTTATGATGTCACGAGATGGCTTGATATTGCGCTTGGGCCGTAGGAGGCCCCTCTCGAAGTCTGTACACCCCCAGTGAGTGCGGGTACAAATTGTGATATAAGATATAGCCTGAGGGGCTGGTTTTATTCTGTGATTTTGCCCAAGGGGTTGATTCTGTTGTTGTTACTGATCCCAAGGGGCAATGCCAGTGTGTTTACCTTTCTAGTTGTTTTTCCTTTAATTTTTTAACTGCTAAAAAGGTTGTTTTATGAGATTTCACTGTTTAATTATGTTTACTGATTCTGTTCTGCCTCTTATAGCTTATTGTTGTGTTTAACGTGACTTTATTACGCTCAGTCTTCATTTATTGTTATTACTCACTGAGTTGGAGTACTCACTTTACTCCCTGTACCCCTTTGTGCAGATTCGGGTGCTAAATGTCCTGCTACTGAGGGTTGATAGTTTCCAGCAGATCTTTGAAGATTTAGTAGGTAGTTGCTCGGCGATTCGCAGCCCAGTGCATTCTCCCTCTATTTTATTCCCTTTGATTTGGTTATGTTGTAGTGGACTAGACTTTCAAACTTGTAGTATTATTTTAGATGCCCATGCCTGAAGACACCCTGATGTTGGGATGTGTTGGTTTTTAATTTCGTAACTTATACTATTATTTTGGGATTTTATTTCTGTTAAAGACTTAGTATTTATTTATTTAATTGCTTAAAGTGAATTGGAAGTGTGTCGGCTGGCCTTGTCTTCATGAGAGGCTCCATCACGATCAGGTTTGGGATTAGGGTCGTGACAAGTTGGTATCAGAGACTAGGTTACATAGGTCTCATGAGTCACGAGCAGGTTTAGTAGAGTCTCATGGATCGGTACGAAACATCTGTATTTATCCTCAAGGGGCTGCAGAACCTTTAGGAAAATTCCATATTCTTGAAATTCTTGTCGTTTTAATTTGATGATCCGCGAACTAAACTTCTGTTATTCTACTCTCTCACATATGGTGAGGACACGCGCTACCGGTCAGGATGGATGACCACTAGTACCACCAGCTGGAGCCACTAGAGGCCGAGGACGTGGTTGAGGTCGTGGTAGGGGTAGAGGTGCAGCTCACACAGCAGCTGCTGATCCACCAGCCACCCCAGTCCAGGAGCAGGTCCCAGTTATGGACACTCCAGCAGCACCAGCTCAGGCACCAGCTATGCCCATTGTTATTTCGGGTTTTCAGGAAACTTTGGCCCAGATTTTGACAGTATGTACGAGTCTTGCTTAGGCGGTTACGGTCTCTACTGCCGCACCCACTTCTCAGGCAGGGGGAGGCTCTCAGACTCCCGCCACCCGAACATCCGATTCGGTAGTCCAGGGAGTGCAGATATCGGAGGCACCACTAGCCCAGCCGGTGGCAGCTGCTCAAGGTTACGTAGCTCCAGTTATGCCAGAGGATGAGCAACGTAGATTGGAAAGGTTTGGCAGACTCCATTCTTCTATTTTCAGTGGTACTGAGGGCGAGGATGCCCAGGGTTTCTTAGACAGATGTCAGAGGATTTTTCGCACCGCAGGTATTATGGAGACCAGCGAGGTTGCATTCACGACCTTTTAGTTTACCAGAGCTGCCTTTACTTGGTGGGAGGCATATGAGAGGCATAGGCCTGTTGGTTTGGCACCTCTGACTTGGCAGCAGTTCTCCGCTCTATTTTTGGAGAAGTATGTTCCACAGTCCCGTAGGGAGGAGCAGCATAGGAAGTTCGAGCAGTTGAGATAGGGAGATATGATTTTTACTCAGTACGAGATGAGTTTCTCAGAGTTAGCTCGACATGCTATTTGGCTGGTTGCTACAGAGAGAGGATCAGGAGGTTTTTTGATGGCCTCACCTACCAGCTTCGAGTTCTCATGACTAGGGAGAGAGTGTCAAGTGCTATGTTTGAGGAGGTTGTGGATATTTCTCGTGAGATTGAGTTAGTTCGTAGTTAGGAGCGCAAGGAGAGGGAGGCCAAGAGGCCTCGTGGTCATAGTAGTTATGGGGGTGCTCCTTCGAAGGGCCAGTTTTAGCACGGCAGAGGCCATCAGTTCAGTCAAGCTCAGTCAGCTCGCCCAGGTTATCGTGGGGCATCTTCAGGCCATGGTTCTAACGGTTCTCAGCAGGGTCATTCCTCAACCAGTGCACTTTCAGCCCAAGGTTCGTCCTGTACTCTATCAGTCTAAGATTCTTTTATGCCAAGTGCATCTGCTAGTCATTTCAGTGCTAGAGGTTCCCATCAATCACCGTCTCCAACACCCAAGAGTTGCTATGAGTGTGGAGAGATGGGTCACGTGGGGAGGCATTGTCCTCATCGCCTTGGGGGTTCATCTCAGTAGAGGGGTCAGTCATCAGCCTCAGCCCCAACCACTTCACCACCCATCCACCCAGCTAGGGATGGAGGACAGTCATCTAGGAGTCATCCCAGAGGGGGAGGTTGATCTGGTGGTGGGCCCGCTTCTATGCACTTCCAGCTAGGCCTGATGCAATTACTTCAGATGCGGTGATTACAGGTATTATCTCAGTCTGCCGTAGGGATGCTTCTGTGTTATTTGACCCTGGTTCTATGTCACGCCCCAAATTCGAGGGACATGACCGGCGCTCGACCGGGTAGCCCCAATCAAGCGGACCTGGGTGCCTTTCCTAACCCACGTGTTATCACTGTATTTTTTATTACTTATTAACCGAAGGATTAAGCAATTCATAATTGAAATCACACTTTTTCAAACATTCCCAACATGCTTAATTACTTAACAAATTTACAACTTACAAGGCC
>MU771030.1:0-31754 GCA_026770625.1 Nicotiana glauca | reverse complement strand
GAACATGCATGAGTGTTTTGACTTCCATTTTCAAGAATTAATGCATAAAAATCCCTCTTTCTATTAGAATCTGAAAATCAAGTGAAAAAGGGTTAGGGATTTTTACCTATAGAAATGGAGATGAAGACACTAGCTTTTGAATTTTTCGGACCAAGCAATTCGAGAAACGATTTTTGAAGAAGATGAAATTTTCCCTCAAGAATCTCTCCTCCCTCTCTCTTATTTTGTTCAGAGAATGTGTAAAAATGAGGGGTTAGGGCATTATATTAGAAAGGGGGCCGGGTTTTAAAATTAGAAAAATAGAATCCCGGGTGAGATCTGCGGTCGCATCTGCGATCGCAGAGTAAACATGCCGTCCGCATAATGGACCGCAGAATTGCTCCTCAAAAACCAAATGTTCTGCCATGATCTGCGGCAAGAATGCGGTCCGCATTCGTGTTCTGCGGTCGCATAATATGCCGCAGAATTGACCGCATTTTAACTTCAATTTTTGACAAATCTTCTGTTACACTCTGCGGTAGGAATGCGGTCCGCATTTTGATTCTGCGATCGCAGAATGGGCCGCATTTTTGACATCATCTTAGACCAATTTTTTGCTTCACTCTANGATCACCACCGAGGGTCCGAACCGCGGCGAGCTTGCGAGCCGCGAAGGATTCTACACATTCCTAACACAATATTCGGACCTTGACTCTATGAGCTACTAGGTTTTAAGCACAAAATTTTACGGGGCTTTACATTCTACTTTCTCTTATGTGTCGTCTTATTTTTCCCATTATCTGGATATGCCCTTCGAGTCCCTTATTTCTTCTAGCCATGTCTACACCGGTAGGCGATATAGACCGCGTGTACTGGTCGTGTGTTGTGACTGTTGGGGGTTTGGAGATCGGAGTGGATATGTTATTAATATGTATGGTGGACATCGATATTATTTTGGGCATGGACTAGTTATCTCTATGCCGGGCTATTCTGGACTGTCATGCCAAGACATTGACTTTGGCTATGCAGAGTGTACCATGGATTGAGTAGCAAGGTTCGA
This sequence comes from Nicotiana glauca, assembly GCA_026770625.1. NCBI lineage: Eukaryota > Viridiplantae > Streptophyta > Magnoliopsida > Solanales > Solanaceae > Nicotiana > Nicotiana glauca. The sequence goes on along the minus strand of MU771030.1, from coordinate 30,715 downwards.
TCGATTATATTCCCAGTAGGGTGATTTCTTTCTTGAAGGCCCAACGTATGTTTGGGAAAGGTTGTCTTTCGTATCTAGCTTTTGTGAGGGATGTCAGTGCAGAGGCTCCCAATATTGATTCTGTTCCAGTTATGAGGGATTTCCCCGACGTGTTTCCTGTAGACCTGTTGGGCATGCCACCAGATAGGGATATAGATTTTGGTATCGACCTGGTGTCGGGCACTCAGCCTATTTCTGTTCCACCATATCGTATGGCACCAGCGGAGTTGAAGGAATTAAAGGAGCAGCTTTAAGAACTCCTAGATAAGGGGTTCATTCATCATAGTGTGTCATCGTGGGATGCGCCGGTTCTCTTCGTGAATAAGAAGGATGGCACGATGAGAATATGCATTAATTACAGGCAGTTGAACAAAGTAACAATTAAGAACAAGTATCCATTGCCTCGTATCGATGATTTCTTCGACCAGCTTCAAAGATCGAGAGTGTTATCCAAGATTGATCTCCGTTCGGGCTATCACCAATTGAATATTAGGGACTCACATATACTTAATACAACTTTCAGGACCCGATATGGTCATTATGAGTTTTTAGTGATGTCTTTCGGGCTAACCAATTCCCCAACAGCATTCATGCATTTGATGAACAGTGTGTTCCGACCGTATCTCGACTAATTTGTCATAGTCTTCATTGATGATATTCTGGTATACTCATGTAGTCAGGAGGAGCACACGGAGCATTTCAGAGTGGTGTTGTAGAGATTGTGAGAGGAGAATCTTTATGCAAAGTTCTCCAAATGTGAGTTCTAGCTCAGTTCAGTGGCTTTCTTGGGGCACGTGGTGTCCAGCGAGGGTATTCAGGTGAACCCGAAGAAGATAGAGATAGTTCAGAGTTAGCCTAGATCGTCCTCAGCTATAGAAATTCACAACTTTCTTGGTTTGGCAGGTTATTATCGCCAATTTTTCAGGGATTCTCGTCTATTGCATCGCCCTTGACCAAGTTGACTCAGAAAGGTGTTTTATTGCAGTGGTCTGATGAGTGTGAAGAGAGCTTTCAGAAGCTCAAGACTGCCTTGACCACAGCTCCAGTATTAGTATTGCCATCAGCTTCAGGTTCTTATACCGTGTATTGTGATGCTTCGAGGGTAGAGTTATTGCTTATGCTTCTCGTCAGTTGAAACCTCATGAGAAGAACTAACATGTTCATGATTTGGAGTTGGCTGCCATTGTTCACAAGTTGAAGATTTAGAGGCATTATTTGTATGGTGTGTCTTATGAGGTGTATATTGATCATCATAGCCTCCAGAACTTGTTCAAGCAGGAGGATCTCAATTTGAGGCAGTAGAGGTGGTTGGAGTTGCTTAAGGATTATGACATTACTATCTTGTATCACTCGGGGAAGGCCAATGTGGTGGCCGATGCTTTGAGCCAAAAGGCGGTGAGTATGGGGAGTTTGGCATATATTCTAGTTGGGGAGAGACCTCTTGCAGTTGATGTTCAGGCTTTGGTCAATCGGTTCGTGAGATTGGACATTTCGAAGCCCATCGGGATATTTGGCTTGTGTGATTTCTCAGTCTTTCTTATATGAGCGCATCAGAGAGCGACAATATGATGATCCTCATTTTCTTGTCCTTAAGGACAAAGTTCAGCATGATGATGCCAGAGATGTGACTATCAGCAGTGATGGGGTGTTGAGGATGCAGGGCCGGATTTGTGTGCCCAATGTGGATGGGCTTCGGGAGTTGATTCTGGAGGAGGCCCATAGCTCCCGATATTTCATTCATCTGGGGGCCGTGAAGATGTATCAGGATCTAAGACAGCATTACTAGTAGAGGAGAATGAAGAAAGACATTATGGGACTTGTAGCTCGGTGTCTCAATTGTCAGCAGGTGAAATATGAGCATCAGAGACGGGGTGGCTTGCTTCAGCGGATGGATATTTCGGAGTGGAAGTGGGAGTGGATCACCATGGATTTTATAGTTGGGCTCCCATGGACTTTGAAGAAGTTCAATGCTATCTAGGTAATTGTAGATCGGCTGACCAAGTCCACACACTTCATTCCTATCGGTACTACTTACTCTTCAGAGCGGTTGGCAAAGATATGTATCCGAGAGATTTTTCTTTTGCATGGTGTCCTAGTATCCATCATTTTATATCGGGGCACTCAGTTTACTTCACAGTTTTGGTGGTCTGTACAACGAGAGTTGGGTACTCAGGTTGAGTTGAGCACCACTTTTCACCCTCAGACGGATGGATTGTCTGAGCGCACTATTCAGATATTGTAGTACATGTTACGCGCCTGTATCATTGATTTCAAAGGGTCATGGGATCAGTTTCTACCACTCGCAGAGTTTGCTTATAATAACAGCTACTAGTCGAGTATTCAAATGGCTCCATATGAGGCTTTATATGGGAGGCAGTGTAGATCTCCAGTTAGTTGGTTTGATACGGGCGAGGCTAGGCTATTGGGTACAGATTTGGTACAAGATGCTTTAGACAAGGTGAATGTGATTCAGGAGAGGCTTCGTATAGTGCAGTCGGGGCAAAAGATCTATACGGACCGGAAGGTTCGGGATGTGTCCTATATGGTTGGTGAGAAGGTTCTGTTGAAGGTTTTACCCATGAAGGGTGTTATGAGATTTGGAAAGAAGGGTAAATTGAGCTCGCGGTTCATTGGGCCTTTTGAGGTACTTCGGTGGATTGGGGAGTTGGCTTATGAGCTTGCTTTGCCACCCAGCTTGTCGAGTGTGCACCCGGTGTTTCATGTTTTCATGCTCCGGAAGAATATTGGGGATCCGTCTCATGTTCTGAATTTCAGCATGGTTTAGTTGGAGGGTGATATGACTTATGATGTGGAGCCAGCAGCTATTTTGGAGCGTCAGGTTTGAAAGTTGAGATCAAAAGATATAGCTTCAGTGAAAGTACAGTGGAGAGGTCGGCTCGTGGAGGAGGCTATCTAGGAGACTAAGCGGGAGATGCGGAGTAGACATCCTCACCTATTTGAGGCTTCAGGTATGTTTCTCAACTCGTTCGAGGATAAATGTTTGTTTAAGAGGGGGAGGATGTGACAACTCGGCCGGTCGTCTCATGAGTTAGCGCTCTGTTTCCCCTATTTCTACTTTTATTTGCTTTAATGTTCGATTTTATATATGATCGGGTTGGTTGGTTTGGGAGGTTCAGAAAGGTTTTGAGAAGGTTTGAGACACTTAGTATCTTTCAGGAAAGCTTAAGTTGGAAAAGTCAACCGGATGTTGACTTATGTATTAGAGGGCTCGGATGAGAGTTTTGATGGTTTGGATAGCTTCGGGAGATGATTTGGGACTTAGGAGTGCGATTGGAATGTGTTTTGGTTGTTTTGAAGATTGGTATAAGTTTGAATAAGTTTATGGGATATTTTTGGGCTTTTGGTTGAGGTACCTGGGGCCTCGGGATGATTTCGGATGGTTGATGGAGAGTTTGGAACTTTGATGAAGCTGCAGATTTTTTCTGCTTCTGGTATTTCCGCACCTGCGGATTGGGGACCACAGGTGCGACACCGCATAGGCATAAGATGGGCCACAGAAGCGGCTAGAGGTGTATTTGGCTGGGACCGCAGAAGCAGGTGTTTGATCGCACCTGCAGTAGCACAGGTGCGAATGGGTCACCGCAGATGCGGAAAGGGCGAATTTAAGTAAGGACCGCAGATGTGGTACCGCAAAAGCGAGCATCTGGACCGCAGATGCAGAAATGCCTGGGTCAGAATGTTATATTTCCTCCTTCACGATTTTTAGAGGGTTTCTTCACTTTTAAACACGAATTTGAGGGCTTTGGACGATTTTGAAGAGAGAATTCAAGGGGAACTCATGGAGGTAAGAACTTTGGACCTAAAAACTCGATTCTATGGTGTTAATACACGGATTAGAGCTATAATTAAAGGTAAAATTAGAGAAACTAGGGGTTAGAAGGCTAGGCCTTTGATCCAGGTTTTAGATGACCATTTGTGGTTAGATTTTGGAACTTTTTATATGTATGAACTCGTGGGAGATAAGGAATCTAATGATGTTAATTTTATCGAATTTCGAGTTATGGGCCCAGGGGTCTGGTTTTGGTAATTTTGGGATTTGTGATTTTTTTCAATTATTTTCGAGTGGGCTTTGTTCCATTAGCACGTTCTGAGTTTGGTAGATTCGGAGCATCTGGAGGCCGATTCGAAGGGAAAAGACATTGCAAGCTAGATTTCGGGCCGGATTGAGGTGAGTAATGATTTTAAATACTGTCTTGAGGTTATGAAACCCGAGATTACATAGCATTCCGCTATGTTACACACATGCTAGATGACGAACGTGAGGTCGTGCACCATTGGGGATTGTGACTTAGTCCATCCCGAATGACTGTTTTACTGTGTATTTGATAGCTAATTGTTTGATATTATTATGTTTTGGGCTAAATGCCATATTTGGACTTCGTGCCAACTGTTTGAACCCTTAGGGGATTTTTACTGATATTTTCCTCACTATTTGATTTCACATTTGTGCTCAGTCATGCCATATTTTACTGGTTTCAAAAACTCAACTAGGTTATTATGTTTAAACACCTTAAATGATATTTTAAAAGATGTCTTGAGCTGAGCTTTATATTTTACGGTTGCTCGAGGGGCTTATGAGATTCTGACTGAGTAAGGCCGAGGGCCTGTATTGTGAGGATACCTTTTGGTTGGGTTGCACACCGTAGCAGTGATATACGGATTATGATAACGAGGCCGAGGGCCTGAGATTGTATGCCACGAGGTGTCTTGTGATTGATATGAGGCCGAGAGCCTATTTATGATGCCACGAGATAGCTTGATATTGCGCTTGGGCCGTAAGGGGCCCCTCCCGGAGTCTGTACACCCCCAGTGAGCGCGGGTACCCATTGTGATATAGGATATAGCCCGAGGAGCTGGTATTGTTATGTGATATTGCCTGAGGGGTTGATTTTGTTGTTGTTACTGAGCCCCAGGGGCAATTCTTGTGTGTTTACCTTTCTAGCTGTCTTTCCTTTAATTGTTTAACTGCTTAAAAGGGTGTTTTATGAGATTTCAATGTGCAATTGTGTTTACTAATTTTGTTCTACCTCTTATAGCTTATTATTGTGTTTAAGGTGACTTTATATCACCCAGTATTCATTTATTGTTATTACTCACTGAGTTGGAGTACTCACTTTACTCCCTGCACCCATATGTGCAGATACGGGCGTTACAGGTCCTGCTACTGACGGTTGATAGTTTCCAACAGATCTTCGGAGATTTACTAGGTAGTTGCTCTGCAATTCGCAGCCCAATGCATTTTCCCTCTGTTTTATTCCCTTTGATTTGGTTATGTTGTAGTAGACTAGACTTTCAGACTTGTAGTATTAGTTTAGATGCTCATGACTGGTGACACCCCGATGTCGGGCGGTGTTGGTTTTTAATTCCGTAACTTATACTGTTATTTGGGGATTTTATTTCTATTAAAGACTTAGTATTTATTTATTTAATTGCTTAAATTGAATTGAAAGTGTGTTGGTTGGACTTGTCTTCACGAGAGGTGCCATCACGATCGGGTTTGGATTTAGGTTCGTGACATGAGCTTTCATGGACATTTACAATATTGAAATAGGATCATAAAACTAAAAACAAGCTTATAAAGACCTACAAAACCATTTGACACCGATAGTTATACAAGTTATATACTCTGAAAGCAACTGTAACAGCAACAACTATATTTATAGCAGAATACTCTTTATAAAATTATTCCATTATAATAGCCATGTAGAATCTTTAAGTTTACTAGTAATAATTTTAAAATTCTGCATATAATCTTTTCTATTGAAAAAAGTTTCTCCGATAGTTGGTTTATCTGGTGGAATAGTCATGATGTGGAAGGAGGACTGTGTCACTGTTGGTGAGGTATCCACTAGCCCTCAGGGCATCCATGCCATGGTAAAGGTACTCTCATCCCCCTTGGTTATTTTCAGCTATTTATGCTAGCAACATGTTAGCTAATAGGAAATTGTTATGGGAAAGTCTGGTTACTATCTCTAAAAGCAATATTGGGAAATGGTTTGTAGGTAGAGACTTCAATGAAGTCTTACAAGCTAGGGATAAATTTAGGAATAACCCTATTAACTCAAGTCATATTAATTTATTTTGGAACTGCCTTAACGAATGCAAACTAGTTGACTTAGGTTACAAAGGCAGTAAATTCACTTGGACTAACAAAAGATACAAAAATAGGAGTAATCTGATTTTAGAAAGGATAGATAGGTTATTTGCTAACGACTGTTGGATTTCCCAGTACCCTGAGGCTACTGTTAATCACCTCTCTAGGACGCACTTATATCACTGACATGTGCATATAATGCTAGCGGGGGGTTCTTTCAATAATTCAAGTAGACCCTTCAGGTTTGAATCAATGTGGACTAGCCACCCCCCTTCCCTAGTATCATCAATGAGTCCTTCACTAATAACTCCCCATAATCCAATCAACTGAAACATTCAAAGGCCTTGTGGCCTTGTGGAACAGGCACACGTTTGGCAACATCTTTCACAGAAAGAGAAAGATCCTGGGAAGAATTGCTAGGATCCAAAAATCACCAAACTACCAGTTCAGTAATTACCTACTAAACCTGGAAAGTAACTTGACAAGAAAACTATCCTCAAGAATGAGGAAGACTTTTTGAAACTCAATTCAAGGATCAATTTGCTAACTGAAGGTGATGTCAATACTAGATTCTTCCAAACTTCTACCCTTAATAGGAGAAAAAGTAACATGGTCCTGTCCCTCAAAGAGGATAGTGGAAACTGGCTCTATACCAAGGGGACATTAAGGCCTCTATAATGCACTTTTTCAGGAGCCTTAACACTTCCTCACACACGCAAGCTCCCATTTCCACTACCAGTCATCTGAACATGACCCATATCCTATTAGACTGTAAGAGACAACTTGGATAGGTCCATTGAGGTTAGTGAAATCAAAATAGCCATCTTCTCCCTTAAGCCATTCAAGGCATCAGGCCCGAATGGGTTTTACCCCTTCTTTTACCAAAGATACTGGAGCATTGTGGGAAACTCAGTAGTTGACTTCTGCAAGAAATACTTTGATGCACACTCTATGGATGATACCATGAATCAAACTCTCCTCTGTATCATTCCTAAGTGTCCCCAAGCCATTGTGCTCAAAAACTTCAAGCCAATAGGGCTTTGTAACACTATCTACAAGACCATCACTAATATCATTGTCAATAGGATCAAGCCCCTTATAACTATTGTAATTGGCCCTAGCCAGGCTAGTTTCCTATACAATAGGAGGGAATCTAATAATGCCATCATGTCCAAGAATATATCACTCATTTTGGGAAAATGAAAGGGAACCAAGCTTACATGATTCTCAAAATTGACTTAGAGAAAGCTTTTGACAGGCTGGAGTGGTCCTTCATTAGGGACACACTACATGCCTTCAACTTCCCTCCTGTGCTAACTAAGTTAATCATCTCCTGCATTAGCTAATCAAACATCTTCATCCTAGTGAATAAGGGCAAAATAGACACCTTCAAGCCCTCTAGGGGCATCAGACAAGAGGACCCAATCTCCCATTTCCTATTCATTCTGTGTATGGAGAGGCTCTCTAGGTTAATTGATAAAGTTGTCCAGGACAAACAATGGCTCCATATCAGTATCAGTAGGTCTGGCCCAAAAATTTATCATCTCTTCTTTGCCGATGACCTTACTCTCTTTGCAAAAGCAAACATTAGGAATTGCACCACAATCTACTCTATCCCACAGGCATTCAATGAGGGTTCTGGGAAAAACATTAATCTCACCAAGTCCAGGGTTCTTTTCCCCTCTAACACAAGGCAGGACACAATGGAATGTCTCACAAATGCCTTGTCAATCCAAGCAACAACATCCTTTCGGAAATACCTAGGATTCCCTATGTTTTATAGGAGACCCACTAATACTGACTTCCTATTCATAATAGATAATATGCAATCAAAATTGGCTGGTTAGAAAATAAATTATCTAAATATGACTTAAAGGATCATCCTTGCCAAGGCCTCACTTAGTAGTATCCCAAGCCACGTTATGCAATACATCAAATTACCCACCAAGACTACAAAACAAATTGATAGAATTCATAGGAATATTATCGGGGGAAAAACTCCAAACAAGAAAAAATTATGCCTAGATAGCTAGGACAAAGTCACTAGGCAGAAGTCCCATGGTGGGTTGGGTTTGCAGAAAGCTGAGCTTAAAAATAAAGCATCCCACGCTGGGATGGCTTGAAGGATCTACCATAACACCTCCAACTTATGGCTAGAGTCCTAATCTCTAAGCATTATAACTGGAATCATACAGTAGATTGGTTGTCCACAAAGGAAACAGGGTGAGCTTCATGAATGATGCATGGATCCTAAACAAACCAGCAATTATGGACATGATTGAGGGTCATCTAACCCCTACTGACATAGCCACCAAAGTGGACACTGTCTACATTCTAGGAACTGGATATTTCTTCTATCTCTGTAGGCATCCCTAAGAACATTACTAACCTAATCAAATCAACTTTCATCCCTATCAACTCTGCCAAGGAAGACAAGCTAATATGGGGGTTGATCCAAATGGGTCTTTCACTACCAAATCAGCATATACCTTCCTTAGAAACAATAAAGAGATTTTGTGTACAGAAGAGGAAGGCAACTTCCCTTGGTCATGGAAGTTAAAAGTCCTTAACAAAATCAAAAACTTTATCTAGGTACTTGCCCAAGATAGGTTGCCTGGTGGAGCTTTCCTGCTGACGAGCTCGAACCACATACTTAAATTATGCTCGCTAGTCAAAGATAGTATAGTATAAGATCGTATCTACATGGATTGGAGTTAAATGGTATTTTTGTAGTTTCTAGCTTGATAACTATCCAGGAGAATCAGCAATAGAGATTTATATGATTAATAACTAAAATTAACTAAGAATCTAAAGTTATTGACTAATGACTATCAAAACAAGGAATAAGCAAAGAAAGTTATCAATGGGAAAAGATAGGGTTTTGATAGGATAGATGCAAGATAATTTTTCTGGATCTAACTCTAGATAATTCACTTCTAATGTTCGAGTGAGTCTCTCGAATTCATTCAGTTATTAGTTCAAATGTTTAGTAGAAACTTCTCTCTCGATTAAGTCTTAACTTCACAAGATGAACCAATCTAAGCCCTGTGGAGATATGCAAGAATTCGTAGTGGATTGGTCTTTAGGAGAACCTCTTTCGATTATCCTCCAAACTAGGTTTAATCAATGATTCAACTAGCCTCTTTTGATTACTTAGAAGAATCTATGAACTCAACCAACAACATAATGCAAAGATATCATAAGTTATGCCTCTCTCGATTACATGAACAAGTGAATATAGATGCAATAGTTAAACCATCCAAAAATTCTTCAATACATAAAACTAGAGTTATAATCCTCAAACAATCATCAATATACCAAATCCTTCAAACGCTAAAGGGAACTACTTTATAGATATGGAGTAATTCATCACAAACATAATTAAAGTATAGGAAAACATAAATTCAATCTAGACTCGGGTCTTGAGTAAGGAAGGAATGATGAAATCCTCGTGCTTTTGCTCGTCCAACTCCTGCTTAGCCTTCTTAGGTCAAATGTGTGTCAAAAGTCAAAAAATAACATGTTTCCATGTATTTATACCAAGCAGGGTCAGGCCCAAACAAAATCATCTTTTCCTAGCTGAAATAAGACATTTACTCTATAAAAATTGCACAGGCACGCCGCATGGGGCGACGCGTAATGCAGGGCATTAGTGGGGAAATCTAGAGAGCTGAACAATTCAACAGGTAGCAAAAATACACTGCTGTGTCGCACTGTGCCTCGCACCCTACGTCGCACTAGTGCAAATTTCTCAGAGTACGACTTACATCTTGTGATTTGATGTCCAGACTTGGTCCTCGATCCCAAAACACAATCTTGGCTTAATCCCTTGGGACTTTCCTGAAACTTCAAAGCTCCAAATAGCTCGAATTAGCCCCACAACATCTACATCACTCGGAATCACTCCTACAAGGCAAAAAAATGAACAATAAGTGCACAACACTACCAATAAAAGTTCAAAACAAGTGAAGTGCAGTGAATTAGAGTGCAATAAACGACTTAAATACAATATTATAGCTGTCACAACCCAAAAATCCACTAGTCATGATGGCACCTAACCGAACTCGCTAGGTAAGCCAACTATCATATCCAATTCCAACAATATTCCATAAGACAGTTTAAATACGAGAATTATCTAACTATTATACATTTCCTTTGGACTGGTAGTTCAAATCATGAGCTTCTAAGAGTAGAGATTACAAAAATGACAGGATATAAATACATCTTCTGTTTGAAAAGTACACAAACAGAGTTTTACAATCTAAGGCTACCAAGAACAAGAGGTAGCTACAACCGGGACAGATACATCTTCCAATCCATCTTCCTTCTAACACAGTAACATCAACATCCGAAATCTGCACGTAATGTGCAGGAAGAGTAGTATGAGTACAACCGACCCTATGTACTCAAAAAGTAACAAACCTAACCTCAGCTTGAAACTAGTGACGAGCTGAAACATGGTTAGGTCCAACACCAATAACCAATAGTAGTTCACACAACATAGAGCATATATAACAAGGAAATAATCTCAGAGATAAAAATGTTTAGCTTCTGCTCAGTCTTCCGAAAAATAGTTCCGTTTTCAAGAATATCAGTAAAAACCCAAATCCTTTATTGAAATCATCGAAAAATTATGATATGGTTTGAAAACTATAATTTTCCTAAAAAATCCTTTCCACGATAAAAATATTTAATTTCCTTTTCAAATAAGTGTGAAATACCACTCTATGCCCATATATCAATGTGTGCAAAAAGTCATGAATGATGTGGTGCCGTACAGCATGAGGAAAATGCATCTTTATACATATATGCTATATATGCATGCCCATACCATGTATCTCAGAGATGAATCATGTACTCACACTCTCAGATTACTCAACCTCACTGTATCATACTTTCCACTCATCATACTTAACTACTCAGTGATGTATATGGCCCATGCGGCCCGGGGTATCCATGAACATATACAACACTAACTTTAAGTCACCTAGTATCGAGGAAACATGCCAAATCCAGCCTCATGGAGAAGATCCATCTCGAGGTATTAAGTACTTAGTACAAATCCATGTAATATATACATATACACACACACACACACAAAAACACAAACACTCGATACTGTATATGGCCCATGCGGCCTAGGGAAGATCCATCCCAGAATATATACATCACTAACCAACAGTCTCCGGTACCGAGGAAAAATAGGCCAATCCAGCCTCACGAAGAAGATCCATCTCCATATCAAGGGAAAATCCATCCCAGAATATTATCAACCGCGCCCACTGGGGGTGTGTAGAATCTGGAGGGGCTCCTTCAGCCCAAGCGCTATATCAAGCCAATTATGGCATAAATCAATCAAGCCCTCGGCCTCTTTCAATCATAAATCAATAACATATTTCGGCATGCAGCCCGATCCCATAACTGCCACTCATAACCAAGCTCTCGGCCTCACTCAGTCATCAATATTTCCAGTCTCATCCACGGGCTCACAATGTCATAAAACTTACCCAAAATAATGATATAATGTATCAATAAGTAACAATTGAGACTAAGATATGATATGAATGCATATGCGACAGAGTACGAAATATGAATGAAATTAATAAGATGACAGCAAGAAACGACCACTAGGGGTCTCAACAATATCAGCATAAATCCTAAACATGATCTCTATCATGATGTACAGCTTAATTACTTATCACATGGTGAAAAACATAAATATCAACAAAGTGGGCCACTAAACAGTACCCTGGAAACAACAGAGTCACAACTCACAGGGTGCACACCCACAAGCCCATCACCTAGCATGTGCGTCACCTCAACACCAATCACATATGACATAATTCGGGGTTTCATACCCTCAACACTAAGTTTAGAAGAGTTACTTATCTTAAACAAGCCAAATTCCGATGCCGAGCAAGCCAAGCGATGCTCCAAGAATGCCACCAGGCTTGTTCTCCGAACGGCTCGAAACTAATCAAAAACAACTCAAATACATCAAACGATGCTAAAGGAACCAATCCCAATCAAAAAAAGGTTGAATCTTTAATCAAAATCCCAACATCAGCCAAAAAAGCCCAACTTGAGCCCGCACCTTGGAACCCGATAAAACTCACAAAATCTGTCAACCCATTCAATTACGAGTTCAACCATACTAGTTTCACTCAAATCCACTCCAAATCGGTGTTCAAAACTCAAAAATTCATATTATGAAACTTTAGGCCAAAACCCCCAATTTCTTCTTTAAGATTCATCAACCAAAAGCTAAAATCGAAGATAGATTCACAAAATATAACACAAACCAAGTGGAGAAAACTTAACCCAATTCCAATGCTGAAAATCATTACGATAGTATCCATTCTAGGTCCAATGACCTCTTCTCATCCAACACAATCATTCTAGTGACATGCCACATCAACACAATCTAAAGCCACAACCCGTGCAATTCGTGCACCAATAAGCAACAATCCAAATGTACTCAAATCAAGAAAAATGACTCAAACGAGAGAACTATCCTGCAAAGTTAATAAGTACTGCCACAACAAAATATTGAAAATCCATCACACCCTATAGGACCATCATATGAGTCTAACACAAAGGTTCGTACCTCAAAATAATTTTGCTGCAAAGCATGCCCTATCCAAACACTGATCCATGGCATATACCTCAAGCTACCCTGCTCAAAATCAATAACCACGCGCAATTCGAAATCAAGTACTCAAAGTGCATTACCATAACCACGAACAGGGAAATTACACAGTGCATACAAACGCCGAAAGAACATAAGCCATACGCCATCAATCATGCAATACTTAACTACTCATCTCGCTTAAATTCCATTATAAGTCCCCAATAGAACTGCACCATGTGTTCTTATAACCTACAATTCAAAACTCCCCGTAACATGGAAAAGTAACTTACGGATCATTTCAGAACACGAATAAGCTCAACAACAACCGAATGGTACATCCCTCAGCGATAGTAGTATGGAGCCAACCAATCCGACTCGGTAGAGAACACACATCCATATCAGGCCTACCAATGGCCCCAAATCAACTCTCGTCACCCACAATAGATAAATAACCCTCTGAAAGTCCACAATGATTGAATCACAACACATACTATCCTCTGACTAGCTTTGGGCACATTTTCACATTCCACAACCACTAAACAATCTGCTCTTGAGAAATCACAGTCTCCAAATCCGTAGAACACACGAATCACCATACTGATCTCAACTCCACCGTCTGAATGTCTATTCTAACACATCTTTCATACAAGATCATCCCATGAGGAATACATCTATAACTCTTCTGTGCCATAAAGCAAAATTTGAACACCAGCAGTCGATCAACTAGGAGAGTGTCGCAATACCAATAAAGTATCCATAAATCAAAATGCATCCCCCTTCTGAAATGTATACTCTCATCAAGCCATACCAAATGGTAATGTTATTTACCTAGTCATGTGAAACTGTCTATGTTGTCTAAGGACACATGTCCTCCCCTTCAAAACTGAACTGTGATCTTATACATGCAAATCTCAATCCTACACAACACACCGCATATATGATAACATCATACAAAAAATATGAGAACTTCATAATCCACTCCGAGTCACAAGAAACTACTCGCTCAATTAGCCAAGAACTTTCCATTTGATTTCATCCAAAGAAAATCACTATACATCACATGCTCCTCACTCCAGTAGAAAATATACTCCTCAAACTGTGGTTGAAACTATTAAGATCTCTTTGAAACTCATTTGCACATAATTAATCCATAAAAACTAAATCTCTCTGACTCAACCAAGCCACGTAGGTCACCAAAAACCCAAGAGCATAGCCACAAAACACATGTAGAAACCCACCACATCATAAGCACCCAAAGAACCGATTGTATCCATTATTGTATTGATCGATCCTACTATCAAGCTGTCCTAATTCTCTGAGTCCTTCCTAAATTTGCATTTCTAGTTCATATTTCTTCTTCGTAGAACACTATGATCCTTAATCAAATGTGCCCCATGAACTCTAGCATAGAACCCCACCGCCCTAAGGCTCATAAGCCGCTGAATTCCCTCTTAAGCACCCCAAAAGTACCACAACTAGGATACCTACTCTGAAGTGACCTTCCGTGAATCTAAAGCAGCTTTTTTCCCCTTTCCTGATATTGAAATGTAGAATCCATAAGGATATAGAAATACCGCGAGTCTCGATACAGTCCAATGTAACTCTTAGCTTCTAATCATATACAAATCTGCAACATTCTCAATTGCCAAGTATAAATCTTGAATTCATTAGAACCATTCTCGAGAGTCATCCACCCTGCTCAAATGTCAATTAGACTGATCAAACGGACTGAACGACATGTGCCTCATTAGCACTCCAACACCCAAGGAAGTAACCCCACCTTAATGCAACCAGATAAATTTTTGCTCCACGCACATTAGATCCTTCACCAATAACAACTCAAAAATTATTATGTGATTCTCATATACCCATAAAGCCTAATACAACTCATATACAAAAATTCCTTTACTCAAGTCATTCTTGAACTCAATCTCTACAAGTGATAACGAATTACCAGTATGCCTCAAACTAAAAGAAATACAACACATAATCGTGCAATCAACCTGTCGATAGTAGGCTCCCCCCACTTGGCTCAAAGACAAGAAATAAAGCATCTGATGACTTACAATACCCATACTCTATTGCTGCCAAAATCCAGCATTGAAATTCAACTGAATCCTTCATAAGCTCATGTAACACCAACCATATAATATTTCAGATCATCTGAAATTCTCTCATTCACCCTTGTAAAAGTCAAGCCAACTCTCATAAGTGATCCAAACCCAATTTGGAGCACATATAATTCACTAGTAAAAGAGAACTCGCTATAAAATAACATAGGAATCATACAAACCTCAGGACATCCCGCAGTAGATAACCCACCTGCTTTTCCTCAAACTGACATCTTCTATACACTTCCACAGTCACAAATACTACGCAATTACTTAATCTTCCTGATTCTGAACTCATCAACAAGGCATAAGAACCTAATTCATTTCACATCTAAATAGCATGAAAGATCCTCCAATATACTCGTAACTCGAGGCTATACATCAAATCAAGATGGAAATCAAACACCCAATAGTTCTTTCTACACCTAAAGCAAACCCTTCTTGTTATATTCAAACCATATGAATACATCTCGCAGTCATATCATACTCATCATGTAGCCATCCAACCTCAAATTCCACTAATATGGACAATACCGGATATGTAAATCCAAAAGCACATGCTGACACAATCAACACCTCTATGCTCAAGCTACAGTCAAAGCCCGGCCTCAAGTCCTCTAGATTGGCCTGTCATCGACACACAGAAATCACATCTCGCACCTCATCCAGGGAATCACAAGTCATCGATGCACAACTGATACCGAGCGCTCACATGCTCATACGAATGCATGAAAGGAATTCAAAGAGTTACGTTTCAAGCTTAATCAATGTCGCACGATAAGGAAGGAAATATGGGAAGCATATCTTAAATGTCTTGTAGCCTCTCGAAGATAGGTATGGACATCATAATACCGATCCACAAGACTCTACTAGACACTTGCTCATGACTAGTAGGACTCTACTAGACACTTGCTCATGACTAGTAGAACCTATGAACCTAGAGCTCTAATACTAATCTATCACGACCCAAAAATACACTAGTCGTGATGACACCTAACTGAACCCGCTAGGTAAGCAAACTATCCTATCCAATTTCCAACAATATTCCATAAGACAGTTTAAACAAGAGAATTATCTAACTATTATATATTTCCCGAGGACTGGTAATACAAATCATGAGCTACTAAGAATAGAGATTACAAAATTGATAGGATATAAATACATCTTCTATTTGAAAAGTACATAAACAGAGTTTTATAATCTAAGGATACCATGAACAAGTCGCAGCTACAACCGGGGCACAGGTACATCTTCCAATCCAGCTTCCATCGAACACACCAACATCTATATTCGAAATCTGCACGCGATGTGCAAGAAGTGTAGTATGAGTACAACCGATACCATGTACTCAAAAAGTAACAAACTAACCTCATGTTGAAAGAAGTGAAGATCTGGAACATGGTCGGGTCTAACACCAATAACTAATAACAGTTCATACAACGTAGAGCATATATGACAAGGAAATAATCTCAGAGATAAAAATGTTTAGCTTTTGCTCAATCTTCCAAAAAATAGTTTCGCTTTTCAAGAATATCAGTGAAAACCCAAATCCTTTATCAAAATCATCAAAAAATTATGAGATGGTTCGAAAACTATAATTTTCCTGAAAAAATCGTTCCACGACAAAAATGTTTCATTTCCTTTTCAAATAATAAGTGTGAAATACCACTTTATGCCCACATATAAATGCGTATAAAAAGTCATGAATGATGTGGTACTATACAACAAGAGGAAAATGCGTCTCTATGCATGTATTCCATTTATGCATGCCCCTGCCATGTATCTCAAAGATGATTTATGTACTCACACTCTCAGATTACTCAACCTCACTGTATCATAATTTCCACTCATCATACTCAACCACTCGGTACTGTATATGGACCATGTGACCCAGGAAAATCCATCCCGGAACATATACAAGACTAACTTTAAGTCACCCAGTATCGAGGAAATAGGGCAAATCCAGCCTCATGGAGAAGATCCATCTCGAGGTATCAAGTACTTCGGACAAATCCATGTCTAGAGAAATCCATCCCTCCATAATATGTGTGTATATATATATATGTGTGTGTGTGTGTGTGTGTATACTCAACCACTCAGTACTATATATGGCCCATGTGGCCCAGGGAAAAGGAATATATACATCACTGACCAACAGTCTCCAGTACCGAGGAAAAACAGGGCAATCTAACCTTACAAAGAAGATCCATCACCATATCAAGGGAAGATCCACCCCCAAATATAATCAACTGTGCCCACTGGGGGTGTGCAGACTCCGAAGAGACTCCTTCATCCCAAGTACTATAACAAGCCAATCATGGCATAAACCAATCAGGCACTCTGCCTTATTCAGTCATAAATCAATAACATGGTATGACGTGCAACCCGATGCCATAACTGTAACTCATAACCAGGCTTTCGGCCTCACTCAGTCATCAATCTCTCCAGTCTCACCCACGGGCTCACAATGTCATAAAAACTAACCAAAATAATGATATGATGTATCGATAAGTAACAACTGAGACTAAGATATGATATGAATGCATGAATGCGATTGAGCACGAAATATCAATGAAATCAATGAGATGACAACAAGAAACGACCACTAAGGGTCCCAACAATATCAGCATAAAGCCTAAAAATGATCGCTAGTATGATGTACAGCTTGATTACTTATCACATGGTGAAAAACACAAATAGCAACAAATTGGGCCACTAAACAGTACCCTGGAAACAATAGAGTCACAACTCACAGGGTACACACCCACACACTCGTCACCTAGCATATGCGTCACCTTAACACCAATCACATAACTCATAATTCGAGATTTCATACCCTCAGCAATAAGTTTAAAAGAGTTACTTTTCTTAAACAAGCCAAATTCCAATGCCAAGCAAGATATTTTTCGCTAGTTTTGTTTATTTTTCTGCATTGTTAGGCTTACCTAGTCGTAGAAACTAGATACCATCACGACAGTTCACGGAGGATGAACTGGGGTCGTGACATTCTTTAAATACTAGTAGGAAATACCAATCTAGTCTGTTTTGCTAAAGGACAAACTGGACACTCATTTATCAAAGTACTATCTATATTATTATGTACAATTTTCATATATTTCATTGCTAACAAGGAAGAATGACCCAGCCTCTTATGCCATAAGTTGCAGTCCTTCTTACAAGCTATTGCCATTATTCTATGTCATGTGTCTTCTTCATTACCAAGTCCTCTCTTTAAGATGTAAAGACCACCTCTTTCTTTACCAATCACCTTCACCCTGCCACTGTAAAGCTCCTGAAAGATGCATAAGTGAGGGAAAAAAGCTACTAAACACATAAGTTCCTTGGTTAATTTTGATATAGATAGCAAATTGTACTTACAGTCTGGGACAAATAGCACATTTGTAATTCTCTTGTTATCAAATAAAGAGGCTTCACCATTGTGTGTTATGTTTGCCTTAGCTTTTGTAGGTAAGGGAACTTTGTCACATATTTGTGACTTTGAGAAGTGACCAATAGATCTTTGTTTGATACTACATAGTGTGAAATTAGTATAGTGTCCAACTAGTTTAAAACAATTCTCCTTTGAATGCCCTTTCATGTTGCAATATTTACACACTATAAAGGACCTTTTACCTTTGTAAGCCTATCCACGATTCATCTGCATAGCCATTGGGTCTGCCTTCTATGCAGACACACTTAAACCAACAGAGTGATAGCTTTCATCTTCAACTATCATGAGATAAGCCTGATTAAGTGTGCGCACACTAGTTTTCAACAAAATTTATTTTCTAGCTTTGTCATACGAATCGTTTAAACCACTAAGAAATTGTAATAGCCTTTTTTGATAGAAAAGTTCAATATAATCTTTCGACTTAGCACAATCACAACCAAGTAGAGGTACCATTGCATTATATTCAGCCCACGATTCCTTCAATTTTGAAAAATACACAGAAACTGAATTAGTACCTTGTGACAGTGTCGCAATTTGCCTGTGAACTTGAAAAATCCTCATGTGATTTACTTTGTCAAATTGCTCCTGTTAGTCCTTCTAGACAGCGTGTGAGTCAGATGCATACACAATTCCACTGAGGAGGTCAATGGTACTGTGTTCATGATCCACGAAAGGACTATTGCATTGCAAGTGTCCCATTGCTCATGCAACTCCGCATCAAAGGATTCTCGCACTACAACACAAATGGCATTTACCGGCAATTATTCAGCAACAATAACATTATTGCCGCTAATTTATTCCTCTAGACCCAAATATTACCGGCATATAAGCTATAGGAATAAAAAGGCACATTTCTGCTAGCAATTGAAAGAAATTGCCAGTCAAGGTCAATAATTGAAAAAAAACCTTTTAGAATATTTCATTTCCCTCCTAATTTTTCATTCTAAATGTTCCCCCCGGATAATATATTTTCTCCCATTGCCCTAATCATAACTTTTCTCTTTGTAAACCACGAATATGCAAAGTCTAAAAGAGTATCTTCCGTTCCATTATGTGACACAAATTCTCGAAGAGAATTATGTTAGCCAGTGCTTTTCTCTAATTTCTGATCATTTTTAGGTCCATTCTCTATTTTTGATCTGCTTATCTACGGTTCATGATATTAATTTTTTGTTATACATATGTTTATGAACACTTAACTGGTGTATTACTCTTATATTTTAAACTGAAAACTCAAGTAAGATTTGAGAAGCAAAATCGGGTATCGAAATTTAAAGTTATTACAATCCACGATTTTTTTGATTGATTTGATAAATAGAGAAAGAGAAATAAATCTCATATCAAACACTTTTGGTTCTCTTTATTTCTCTAACAGCCAAAAAGCTTCAAAGGCTATTGAGTCTTCAAGGTGTTCTGCGTCAAGTTTCATATGTCATGTTAGTCGATCATTTTCGCGGCTAACCTATTTGTGAAAATACCAGCTAGATTACTTGTCAAAAAATAAGTTAGAATATTATTATGGAAGCACATATTGCTACTACTTTTGGCATGAAATGAGTAGTTACTTCCTATCAGTAGTTTTGGTGGTTTATTACTTAACGTTATTTTTCTTTGAATCATGACAATGTCTAGGTTTCAACACATACCACATCACACTATATATGTTTTTTGAATTTGTGACTTGAGAATGGTGGTGAGGATGACTTCCAAGAGTATTGCTGATGGTGTAATGGGGTATGATTTTTCACCAAGTCGGCTAGTATTGATCTATCAGTCTTTGGAAACGTTGAACGTTAAGTAGATAAAAATTATCTTGTTATTCTTAAACAATGCTTGCAGGACATAGGAGGTGCATAGCTGATAACACTATCATGAAATTTTATTTTTTAGTCTAGAATATACTAGTTGTGCTTATTATTTGAAGGTCACTTCAAATGGATTACATTTTATCTTAAATATGATGACTTTCATCCTACTCTTGTTGCCTTGATCTGATGTCTTTTCTGATGTGCCATTGAATAAGATGGCTCAGGAATTGATGGATTGCTTGGTGCAATTGATGGATTCAACATAGGCACGATAATTGGTCAATTCATTCTGTGCTTTCCAGTCTTTAATTATTATTTTGTTTCTATTTTATCTTACGAATTTGTCATAAACGTTATTCATGTACAAGCTCTTCAGGTATCACTTTCGTTAATAAATATGTGAAAGGACCAACATGGCTTTCATTTTATTGAGATAGGGCTATTAATCCTTTTCAGTAGTTTCTCATTTTTTCTTTGCCGACCCCCCTTTTTAATTGTATACTAGATTTGTCCCTTCTCGCTCTCTCTAAAGTTGAGTAGATAGACAATATTCAATTTTATTTTATATATTTTGTTCTTTTTTTAATTTTGAAATTTTGCCCTGCAGCTTCCTCCTCTTTTGATGCTTTCTCCTACAAGTGCAACATTTGAAGGTATGGCCTAGAATGTGTCTTTTTGCTGAAAAAAGTTTCTTTTTATTGTCTTATAGTGACCAACTTGTTATTTTGTATTTGCAGTATGGTGAATAATCTAGCAAAAAGTACTTATATCCCATCTATTCTTTTATATTATTTCATAATTATTGATATCAACAGTTCCTATTATATTTAATTTAATGTACTATATAATCACATTTCAGAGGACTTCTAGGAATTAACTTCAAGATGCTTTGTTCCTTAATCTTTCTTATAATTAAATATAATATACTGTATAATCTCATTTTGAGCACTTCTAGGATTTAACTTCAAGATTCTTTATCCCCTTAGTCTTAGTTCCTCAAGGTTTTACCTTCAAGTGTTTGCACCTTCATGAGTTGATTATATATGACCATACATTTGAGAGTTGAGATTTGGGTAGAATGTTGCAGGCTTGAACATAGAACGAACAAAGGAGGTTGCAGTACACTTTAAGATTGTAGCATTGTAAGTGGAATTTAATGAAGTAATTGAGACAAGAGGAAAGCGAGAATATATAGGAAAGAATTTCTAAAGGTTCACCTAGATGTTCTTGTATCAAAATCACAGTAGATAAGGTAGCCATCATTACATCTCATTAACATAAAGCTCATTACATCTCATTAACTAACTTTCTTTTACAGGAACCTCTACCAACTTCACTAAAGAGGTTTACTTAGACATTAGGCAACTGTAGACTTGTTAGTGTCAGTTCGTAGTTTGAGAATTGATTACCAAGTTTGAACTATAATTCGAGTCACTATTGAAGATATACTTAACATCGGGAGTTCAGAGATACAAATAATATTTAGACTAATATTCCCAAATAGTGGTGAGTCTCCTGAGAAGAATTCACATCTTGATGAGTTTGCTGCAAATCACGCTCTATCTGCTTTGTCATAAAAAAAGGTTTTTCTATGAGGTATGTGTTCTAGAAAAACTTATAGTGCAATAGCTATTTGCCTCAAATAATTGAAGCCATATACTAGTTTTTTGTAAGCGTAGTGGATGATTGACTTTGCTACTAGTACTGATTCTAGGAAATCTCTTAAATTTTTATATTTTCTCCTTGAATTTCTAACTATCAAAAATAAAAGAGTTTTACTTGATATGCAGTCATAATGAATAGTAGGAGAAATTCATCTATCAAAACCTTAAATTATTATAAGGTAGTGGCAGCTTATAAGTTTAGTAAAAGCTCGCCTGTTAGCTTTGGAATATTTTGATCGACTCTCAGTCAACTCCTTTCACCATAGGTCAAGATAAGTTGCTAGATATCCCAATAGTATCTGCAATAAATTATCATGGCAAAATTATAAAGGTAAAATTAGAATATTGACAGAGAAAACAACAACAATAATAACAACCCAGTATAATACCACAAGTGGGGTCTGGGGAGGGTAATATGTATGCAGACCTTACCCCTACCCCAAAGGGCAGAGAGGCTATTTTCAGGAGATCCTCGGCTCAAGAAAGCACAAGAAATGATATATTAGTACTACCAATAGACTCCTAATAAAATAACATAGAATACATAACATAAAATAACAAAATGACAACAATATAAGAAATATATGAAATACGAAAAAGATGGAAGGTATACTAATATCCAACAGATAAAGCTTGCATCAGTAGCTGATTAGTAGTATCCTAAGACTAATTCCTAACTGGCTAGTCCAACTCTAGTGCGCTGTAGAAATATCCACAACTTTCCCCTAACCTACAACCTTAATGCTTGACCTCCACAATTCCCTATCAAGGTCCATGTCCTCAGTAATCCTAAGACGCGCCATGTCCTGCCTGATCACCTCTCCCTAATACTTCTTAGGTTTCCCTCTACCTCTCTTCGTGCCCACCACAACCAGTCGCTCACAACTTTTCACCGATGCATCAGTGCTCCTCCTCTGAATGTGACCGAACCATCTGAGTCTAGCTTCCCGCATCTTGTCCTCCATGGGAACCACGCCCACCTTCTCTCAAATACCTTCATTCCTGATCTTCTCCATCCTTGTATGCCCGCACATCCACCTCAACATCCTCATCTTTGCAACTTTTATCTTCTGGATGTGTGAGTTCTTAACCGGCCAATACTCAGTCCCATACAACATGGCAGGCCTAACCACTGCTCTATAAAATTTACCTTTTAGTAACAACGACGCTTTCTTTTCACACAGGACTCTCGTCGCTAACCTCCACTTCATCCACCCTACCTCTATACGGTGCATGACATCCTCGTCGATCTCCCTGGTTCCCTAAATAACTGACCCAAAGTACTTGAAACTACCCCTCTTAGCGATGACTTGAGAGTCAAGCCTCACTTTCACTCCCGCTTCCATCGACTCGACCCCAAATTTGCACTCGAGGTATTCCGTCTTCGTCCTGATCAACCTAAAACTTTAGACTAAAGGGAATGTCTCCAAACCTCTAACCTTTCATTGACTCCACATCCTGTCTTGTCAATTAGGACTATGTCATCAGTAAATAGCATGCGCCATGGCACCTCCCCTTGAATATGATGCGTTATGGCATCCATCACCAGGGCAAATAAGAGGACTGAACGCAGACCCTTGGTGCAACCCCGTAACAATAGGAAAATGCTCAGAGTCGCCTCATACTATCTTAACCCGAGTCTTAGATCAATCATACATGTCTTTAATCAACCTAATGTAGGCAACCGGGACCCTTTTAACCTCTAAGCAACTCCATAAGACCTCCCTAGGAACCCTATCGTACGCTTTCTCTAGATCGATAAACACCATGCGGAGATCCTTTTTCTTATCCCTGTATTCTTCCACCATCCTCCTAATAAGGTGGATAGCTTCTGTGGTAGATCGCCCCGGTATGAACCCGAACTGGTTGTCTGAAATGGACACCGTCCTTCGCACTCTCATTTCTATCACTCTCTCCCAGACTTTCATGGTATGACTTAGTAATTTGATACTCCTATAGTTGTTATAGCTCTGGATATCGCCTTTGTTCTTATACAACGGAACCGTTGTAACTCCACCTCCACTCTTCAGGTATCCTATTAGTCTTGAATATAACATTAAACAACCCAGTAAGCCATTCCAAACCTGCTCTACCCACACACCTAGATGACTAATAATAGTTAATAACACATTAAATTTTTGACATGTTACTTTCACTTTTATTATTTGCCATATCAATTTTACATGCGGTTGTATAATTTTTTTGGTGATTGGATGGAGAAAATTTTGTTCTTCTAGATGATATTAACAAAGAGGGTGTTATCTCGCATGTGTGAGGCTTTCTGTTTGGGCACTTGCACGGATGATAGTGTTATAACTTGGTAATGAGACTATATTCTATTACCTGGTCATGCAATTAAAATTTAGTTTGTTTTATAATTATAGGATCATACTACGATGTTTAGAGTTTTGACATATGAAGGCTTCTATAATCAAGGGTTGGAGAAACTTTAACGTATCATTTATCTTATTTGATGACATCAGTTATTAGATACCAAGTAACCGGTTATTTGATTCAAATAATTCACTTTTTTTTGTTTATGTTTTTATTGTCACGACCCATTTTTTGAATAAGTCAAGACCAACACCCGATCACTAAATATGACCGAGCGAACCATCTGCGCATATAAGATCTATTATAATTTCAAACTTTATATGCCAGAAGGCAATACCACAACCAAATACTTTAATAAATTTAAATATTTTAAATAAACCAACTACAAAACTTTATTCATAGTAACCAATGAAATATTACTAAGTTATTATAAAAAATATCTGTATCTTAACCCATCGACAGTGTCTATGAAGCCTCTACTGATAAATTGACGCACTGCTCAGGACATGAAATTTTCTGGCCAGTTTTCTAAGTAAATAAAAAAATAGCTAAATAATGATGACTCAAAGGAGTACTCCACAAACAAAAGCGGAGCTCGCCAATAGAACTGGAAGTGAGGGAAGTCCTAACCCGAAGCCTGCTCGCCTGCAAAATCGGTTCCTACATTATACTGCTGACCCATGTAGGTTCCCAAAAGAGAACGTCAGTACCATCCATTGTACTCAGTGAGTCTCAACAACATGAGAAGAAACTTTAATAATATATACATGCGAGCAAAGGTTCTAAATGCATGTAAAACATAAAGCTTATAAGAATAATTCTAAGATAACTGCATAGTAGCAGTTTATGAACATTCTAAAAGAAATTATTTTCTTTTTCTTTCTCATAAAAAAATACTTCACTTTATACTTTGGGAGTTCCAACTATCCTGACGTATTTCTATCTTAGTCACCGTATGATCGGCACGAGTTTAATCCCAACCCGATCGAATAGGTCCAATCCACGAGGTGCCACTCGCTTCATGATTCTCAGCGCTCATGTATCATACCTTAGCCTAGATAAGTAAATTCTCACCAACGAGACCCTTGGCTCGTGTGCTCTCTACTTTGGCACAAGTAATTTTAGGAAGTCAACGCCTTGGCTAGGACCCTCAGCCTGGACGATGACCCCTTCTCAGAATAAAGGATACTCCCAAAAATCTTTTCTTTATAAAACTTCTTCTTGTGACTTTTCAAGTCTAAATCTTTTAAACATACTCATACTGTAATCCTTAAATGTATGGTATTGCATAAGAATGAAATAAACGTTCAAAAGTATTTATAAAGATTCTTCCTTCTTCATGAAATTTTCTTTTTCAACTTGAAAATGGCCTATAAGAATACAAAAAAATCTGAAAATTTAAGCACATATATCAGAATAAATCATCTAAAATTTAACTAAAATAATTCTAAGCTAATAGGTACTCTCTCACTCCAATTAAGTACATATTAACTTTTTTAAGCAATTCAGCAAATACCTTGTATGCGTGCTTTTGTGAGTTAAACCACTTTAATAAAGAGTTATATCAGTCGCCACAAAACTTCTCGAGCCAATACATAGGCCCCAGTACGATTGACACCAGTCAAACAATCAATTCTACAACAACCGTGCATTTTAATCAATTTTAAAGTTTCTTACCTAAACATGAAATTTACTGTTGATATAGAGAACGAAGGGAAATAACTATTAAATTCTTACTTATTACCACTATATGATAATTAACAATAGGAAATTTTATATACCTGAATTCAAGAATTAGTGGTTTGTAAAGAACCCTAGAATTTTCTTTTCGTTGCTTGCGTGCCTTGCGTTTTCTGCATAAACAAAACAACGTTCTGTTTCTTGTGTAAGACTTTGCTTAACGTTTTGCATTCTACAACCCTTTAAGGGCTAAGGCACGTGCTTCCCTTTTTTTTTCCCTTTCTTTCTTTTTTCTTCTTGTTTTCCCTTTTTTTGTTTTTACTTAATTAGTATTTAATTATACCTACTTTTAATAATTATTAACATTAAAATTATTAATATTCTCCTAATTGTATATTCAATTATTTATAAATAGAGAAGTAACTCAAAATCAATCACAAGGGTCTAAATCTGTAATAGAAGTATAATTTAAGATTATAAAAATTAAATTCTATATTTAGTCTATCTTGAAACTTTTGTAGATTTGAGAAGTGTTACAATTTTTTCTCCTTAAACACATTCGGCCTTGAATGTTGCTAGGGCCTTATTCTTAAGCTAACAATCATTCTTTAGGTCCTTGAACTTCTTAAGTTTTCTTAGCACTACTCAATCTTCCAAGGGACTCAAAATTTTGGCTAACTCCCTAAATTTTCAAAAATTTCGACAGAGTTTCCCTTGTAAATTGGACTATCCAAAAAAATATCTCTATCACAAATACTACAACTACACCAAAAACAATCAATACCATAGCAAGCCATTCATATGTGCCATACACAGCTCATAAGTTAATTACTCACACTCCGGCAAGGAGGTACCATAATAACTAACAAGAATCTAAAGCACAACACTTAAGCAAAATTAAATCACTTTAATGAATTAAATATGCTATGGCATAAAATAAGTTACTACAACAACTATCTATAATCTTGGAAGGACATAACCACTTACTAACTTGTATTTAATAAATGAAATATAAATGTCAAGCCAAACGTAGGTTCACATACCTTTTCCCTCAAACAAATATGGATATTTCTTCCTCATATTTTTCTCGACCTCCTAAGTAGCCTTTTTAAATCATGATTACTCCACAAAACTTTTACCGATGCTATATCTTTTATTCTCAACTTTTTACTTGCCTATCGAGAATTTTTATAGGTACCTCTTCATAAGTCACGCCTTCTTTAATTTCTATGGTATCGGCAGGTAGTAGATGCGACTCATCATGAATGTACTTTCTAAGCATAGATACATGAAATACAGGATGAACAGAGGATAACTCAACGGGCAACACAAGCTCATATGCCACGTTTCCTTTCTTTTCTAGAATTTCATAAGGTCCGATAAATCTAGGACTAAGTTTTCCTTTCTTACCAAACCTCATAACTCCTTTCATTGGTGAAGCTTTCAAAAACACCTTGTCACCAACCATGAACTCTAAGTCATTATGTCTCTTGTCAGAATAAGATTTTGACGACTCTGAGCCGCCTTCAATCTTTCTCTGATTAGCTGGACTTTTTCTAAGGCCTCACAAACAAACTCTGGACCAATCAACGGAACCTCTGCTGGTTCAAACCAACTCACTAGAGACCTACATCTTCGCCCATACAACGCTTCATAAGGAGCCATACCAATGATGGCTTGATAGCGGTTATTATAAGCAAATTCTATCAGTGGCAAATGATCACCCCAATTACCTCGAAAATTTGTAACACATGCTCGCATCATATCTTTGAGAGTCTGAATGGTCTTTTCTTCCTAGCCATCGGTCTATGGATGGAAAGCAGTTCTCAAATTAATCTTGGTACCTAATATTTTCTGAAATGCCTGCCAAAAATGCACCGTGAACTGCAGGCCTCTGTCTGATATGATTGAAACTGGAGTACCATGCAATCACACTATTTCTTTTATGTACAACTACGCACACTGCTCTGCGGAATGTGTCATCTTTACTGGTAGGAAATGTGCGGACTTTGTTAGTTGGTCTCCAATAACCCAAATTGAATCATGCTTATGGAATGTGTAAGGTATATCTACAACAAATCCATATTAATCATCTCCCATTTTCACTATGGTATCTCTATAGCTTGAGCTAGGCCACCAGGCCTCTGATGCTCGATTTTGACTTGCTGGCAGTTCAAACATTTAGCCACATGATCTGCTACTTGCTTCTTCATGCCTTCCACTAATACAACTCTTTCAAGTCCAGATACATTTTGGTAGCACCTGGGTGGATAGAGTATCTCGAACTGTGAGCTTCTTCCAGTATGGCCTTCCTAAGACCATCTATATCAGGCACACATAACCGATCATTCAACTTCAAAACTCCGTCACTTCCTAGAGTGAAAGCAATGAATTCCTTGTTTCTAACTTCTTCTTTTAAATTCACTAAGTATGGATCTTCGTCTTGCTTAGCCTTAACATGAGGAACAAGAGAGGATTGCACGAAGGCATAAGCAGTTATAACTCCTTCTGCGGTCTCATCCAATCTAATTCCATCATTTTCCACTTTTTGTATTTCTCTACCCCAAAGATCGCCTTTGTACTACAAGATGAGCCAGGATACCCATTGACTTCCTACTAAGTGCATCTTTTACCATATTAGCTTTGCCAGGGTGATAAAGGATATTGATGTCATAGTGACTGAATTCAATGCTGAGTTCGAATTCATAACTCCTTGATTTACTATGTGATCAATTGATTTTACTCTTACCTTATTTACCTAAACGAGTATTTTAAGTTCCCCATGTACTTACCCTGTATTACCCAATGTGTTCCTGATCTTCTTTCCTTAAATAAACTCTGCTCTTTTATTACTCTAGTTCGACTCCTTAATTAAAGGAAGTCCTTTCCTCTGATTGATTCTGATAGGTATTGAATTATATTTTTGCCTTACTTACCATATGTTTTCAAAACTATAAAAAACCCACCCCTTTTACTTCACACACACACGAACAATCACAAGTTCACACTCATTAAACTCTTTCTTCTCTTCTTTTCTCTGCTCTGTTACTTGTTTTGCTGTTTGGATTTAGTCGGCTGAAAGCCAAGGCTAAGCTATAGGATTCTATCTGCCCTACTTGCTTTACTGTTTGAGTTTGCAACTAGTATGTCCATGATTTAAATACCATCTCCAAACTACGTGTTTATTTACCCTTTTCATATGCCTGTTTATGTTTGAATTTCTCACATTATGCAGTTAAACTTCAGCATGTTACATCCCTACCCCATATTCCTATGTCTTTGATTCTGTTATGCTTGTATTAGTACTTTCCTGTACATCCCTTTCCCCAAATCCCCGTGGCTTAATCCTGTTTGTTGATACAAATGCTCCCTTATCAATCCCTTTCCCTAACCCCTTTGTGTGTAAGTATTGTTTTAGACTAGGTTGGCACTCTATTTCCATCCCTAGTTTAGAACTAGGTTGCCCTAAACCTATACTCTAATCAGCCCCATTCCCTTAACCCCTGTTATGTGTTGAGCTTGACCCAAGTCTGGTGGTGTCCTAATCACTATTCAGGCCTAAGTCTGACTTTCTCAAGTCTGCTCTTATTTGTTCAAGCCATGTAAAGGGTCGGGGTGTGCCAATCCCACTCATGACTGGGTATGACCATCCTTTGCTTTGGTCTTCCCCTAATCCCCTCACTTTACACTTATTCTTAGTTCTTTAAGTCCTACCCCCTCTGGTAAGCCATGCTTAGGGACCCTGGAGCTCCCTCTGAACTTGGATGCCTAAGGGCGAGTCATTCCACACATTGCACTACTCAATTCAATCTCTTTCCACACATTGCACTACTCAATTCAATCTCTAGGGTTTAAGCATTGCCTGGGCTTCCTGAAAGCCCTTGGAACTTTGAAACATTCTAAGAGAAGGCCTTGGAATCTAGAGCCCGAATTTGGTTAAACGCATGTTGTTGGACATCAAGATTGAATTAGGCTGCTTGGATCTAGCTGTTAGCTTTTGATGTATATTTTATTTCAGTTTTATTTGTAAATAATCTTTGTACAAGAAACTCGGGGAACTATTAGTAAAGGGAGTGGGAGGGGTTTACTTTATTGCATGTAATTAAGGTAGATACCATGCCTATAGGATTTAATGTTATAACTCAGTCACTTAGATACCATGTCTATAGGTTTTTAATATTTCTTAACTCAATCATTCGAAATCCTGCTATAGGACCTAATAATTAAACAATTAGTTGCATATAGAAATCATGCCTATAGGAAATGCATAGATGCTAGGCAAACTGAAGGATAATCAAATATTCATTTCATACCGGTTTAATAACGGTAACAAGTCCTAAAAAATCAAGGTATAGATATCCTGCCTATAGGTTTTCAAACTCGCTTAAATCTGTGTAAGCAATAACCCGGCAATTAGATTCAGCGTTTTCAACAAAACTCGTCCAAGCTTGTTTATTTCAAAAACTCTTACCAGTTTGCAATGCTATTAAATTTTCTAAACTTGCATCTTCTTTCCTAAAACAGTTTTCAACTTTCTACCTAAATTTTTATTCATCTCATGAAGCTACTATTTCAAAACAGTCTTTAACTCGTTCTTACTTTCAAAGTCTTTTCATTTTCGGAACTCTACTGTATTTCACTTAAACAATTCTGTTGATTTTCGAAGCCATCTCTGAACTTGTGTAATTTTCAACCTACTGTTTAAACTCTCCTGCATTAGGTTCTTAATCAATAACCCATTTAAAATACATCAGTTCTAGCAGTTGGATCCGGGTTGCCTAATGCAGACTTTTTATCCAACGCTATATGTTAAACTAATCTGTCCCTTATCAGTTTTAATCTTAAGACCAAATCAGTAATTGCAAGTCATGCTAAACTAGTT